>JAOTRH010005156.1:0-23833 GCA_034768845.1 Heliamphora exappendiculata
GGGGGGGCATTAGCGATAACCACTCTAGATTTCTTTTTAGGTTGGATTTTGTACTTAGTTTAATAATATCAGAATGAGAGGAAATGATCCAATCCTCAGCAACTTTTTTATATATAATCTTCATAATGATGTCTGTTAGAGTTTATTTAGTTTATTTATTAGGATCATTTTATAATTATCGTGAAGTCTCCTTTATAAATACTGATGTGGTGTAGAGGTTGTTTCAAGCCTTATTATTCTCCTAATAATATTTTCTGTCTTTCTCTCCTCTTCTTTCTTTTCTTTTTTAACCCTAAATCGCTACTTTACTATTTAACTTGGTATCAGAGCATCTCGATCCAATTTTCTTCTTTTTTCTTTTCTTTTACTTTTTTTTTCTTTTCCTTTCTGAATTTGTGATTGTAAAAAAAAAAAAAAAACGTCTCAGATGATTGACTAGTCCCGATCTATACTTTCATGACTTTTCCCTTCTTGTTCTCGATTGCTTGATATTTTTTTTCAAATTTTTTCTTATTTTCGATACTGATGGATTGTTCTTCGCAGATCAACTTTAGTAGGTCAATTTGGCATTTCGGCTTGGATTTGAGTTTAATTTTGGATTTTGGTAGTCAATTAAGGATTCCGAGTTCGATTTCAGTTCGATTTAGGGATTTTGGTTGCCGCTCTGGGATTTTGGGCCCTCCTTTTTTGACATCGGCAATCTCCCTTTTCTCAACTTTGGCGACTTTGTTTCTTGCTATTGTGTGATTTGGTGTGAAGATTTTTAACTGGTTGTCTAGGTTTTGCTTTGAATCTAGTTTTTTGGGTTCGCATCACAAGTTGCTTCAAATCTGGTTTATTGGTTTCTTAGGTTCATGTCACAAGTTGCTTCGAATCTGGTTTCTTATGTCAATTTCCGATTAATTCCTATTGAGTAGCAGGCTTCTAGTTTTATTACTTTTTTTTAGGATTTCGGCGAGCTTTGTCATTTCAGGTCATCGGGTGTTCATTTGGTCTCTGATTGGTTTAATTTGGGAATTTGGAATTATCTTAGCTTGTGGACTATTGGGATTTGGCTCATTTGGGATTTCAATTGGATTAATTTGATTTTGCCCTAATTTGTTCACGCGACCGCAACTGTTGGTTTGCTCTTCTTTGGATTTGGCCTCCTCTCCTTTGCTTGATTTACTATGGCTGAAGTAAAAACTTCTTCTGATACTCTCCATATTCATCTTAGCGAGATTGTTTGGACCTTGTGTGAGGTTTTGCCGCCCTTTTTAAATACTACCTTAACTAATTCAGGTAATATTACATGTGCTGCTCTTACTTCCCCGTCTTGGATCATCGATTCAGATGCTAGTTCTCATATGTGTGATAATCTACTCTTTTCTCTCACTTGACTCCTATTAAGTACCATATAATCTTTAGCTAATGGCTCCTCTCAACCTGTTCATTGGCAAGGTGTCATTCATCCATCTCCTTCTTTGGCCTTATCTTCTACTCTTTATATTCCTGATTTTTCCTTTAACTTGCTATTGGTTAGTCAATTCACTATATCTCTGCATTGCTCCGTAACCTTTTTTCCTACTTCTTGTGTCTTTCAAGACCTCAAGACCAAGAAAATGATTGCTTCGGGACATGAGAACGGGCTCGATTATCTTGACATTGATTTTGGTCATCATTTCCATAATTCATCAGCCTTAACTGCTACCATTTCACCTTATCAGCGGGACTTTCTCTTAGGCCATTCTTCAGTAGCTAAACTAAAGCTGGAAATCTGTAACTTACCTCACGTGTTTAGTTTCGAGTGTAAAGCGCGTCAATTAGGCAAGCATCACCGTAGTTTTTTTCCCCAGTCGTAACCTTCATTGTCAGTCTGAGTCCTTTGATGCTGTCTATACAGACATCTGAGGTCCTTTTCGAACTCCAAATACTAGTGGATATTCTTATTTTGTTATCTTTGTTGATGACTACTCTCGTATGACTTGACTATTTTTGTTGAAACATGGGTCTGACTTGCCTCATGCTCTCTCTACATTCTATAATGAAATTCTTACTCAATTTGGAAAGCACATCACAGTTATTTGATCTGATAATGCGTTAGAATATATGCAGTCTACTGTTACTTCTTTTTGTGTCGATCGTGGTATTATTCATCAAACGACTTGTGCTCACACGTCACAACATATGGCATTGCTAAACGTAAGCACTGTCATATGTTAGATATTGCTCGCACCTTATTGTTTCATGCCCAAGTACCGAGACACTTTTGGAGTAATGCCATCCTTACTGTTCGTTATCTAATTAATCACATGCCTTCCGTTGTTCTCGATCGCCAATCCCCTTTTCCTTGTTATATTCGACTTCTCCACCTTTTTCACTCACTCCTCGTGTTTTTGGTTGTACTTCCTTTGTGCATGTTCTTAATCCTGTTACTAATAAATAACCCCCTCGGGCCCGTGTGTCTTTTTTGGATACTCTTGTACTTAAAAAGGTTATCGGTGTTATCATTTGAAGTCTCGACGATATTATGTGAGTGCTTATGTGGCCTTCTTTGAGTTCACTCTTTTCTTTACTTCCTCTGGTAATCACCTTTCTTCTCATCTCATCTGCTGTTGTGAGGGAGAGTCTTTCTCTTCTCCGACTCTTCCTCTCCTTATGTCACCCTCTTCTCCTTCTCACCCACCTTTGCAGGTTTATCAACGATCTCGAGATAAGCCCATCGTCTCATATGACCTGGACTCTTCATCTTCTCCGATAGAGGTTCCTATCTCCTCTGGTCCTTCTAGTTCTGATGACTTACCGGTTGCTTTACGTCGAGGTAAACGTACATGCACCCAACATCCTATTGCTGACTTTATGTCTTATGATCATTTGTCATCTTATCTTTATTCTTTTATTTCTACCTTGTCGTCCATTTCTATTCCTGCTTCCTGTGAGCAGGCCATATCCCTGTCTGGCCGGAAACCTGCTATGAATGAAGAAATAAATGCCCTTTATAAAAATCAAACTTGGGAGCTTACCACTCTTACACCTGAGAAGCAAGCGTTGGGATGTCGTTGGGTTTATACACTCAAGTATCTTTCAGATGGTTCTGCTGAGCGTCTTAAGGCGTGTTTGGTTGCTAATGGCTATATTAAAACCTACGGCGTTGATTACTTGGAGACTTTTTCTCCAGTGACTCGCCTAAACTTTGTTTGGATTCTTCTATCTATTGCTGTTAGTCGTTCTTAGCCGTTGTATCAACTTGACATTAAAAATACTTTTCTTCACGATAATTTTTAGAAAGAGGTCTATATGGATCAACCCATAGCTATGTTGAACCTAGTAGTGAGCACCTTGTTTGTTGCTTGCTTAGGGCTCTATATCTGATCATTCGATCTTTGTTCATCATTTCTCTGTTGGTACTATTGTGCTGATTGTTTATGTTGCTGATATCATTATTTCTAGTGGCGATTCTACTAATATAACTTCTTTAAAACGACATTTGGCTCATCATTTTCATACCAAGGATTTCGGCGTTTTCTGTTACTTTCTTGGGATTGAGGTTGCCCGTTCCTCTCAAGGGATCTCGTTATCTCAACATAAGTATACTCTTGATCTTCTCTCTGAAATCGGTGTCCTTGCTGCTCGATTGGTTGATACACCTATGGATTATACTGTTAAGCTCGATGTTGAACAGGGAGAACCATTGCTAGATGGTCGTTATCGGCAGCTTGTTGGGAAGTTAATCTATCTCACTGTTACTTGTCTTGATATCACCTATGTTGTTGGCGCTGTTAATCAGTTTATGCATACTCCTCGTTAGCCGCACTTTGATGCTGTTTGTCGTATTCTTTACTACTTAAAACGTGCCTCGGGTCGTGGATTGTTATATCGACCTTCGGATTATTTGTCTGTCATTGGCTTTAATGATGCTGATTGTTATATCGAACTTCGAACCATTTGTCTATCATTGTTAGACGGTCCACCTCAAGCTATTATACCTTTGTTGGCAGTAATTTTGTCACTTGGCATAGTAAGAAACAGACTGTTGTTACCCATTCTAGTGCTGAGGCCGAGTATCGTGCTATGGATCATACCGCCTCTGAAATATTATGGATCCATTCTCTTCTTTAAGACTTCAGCATCAAGTCTTCTCATACTATGAAGATGTTTTCTGATAATCAAGCAATCATATTTATTGCTAACAATCCTGTGCTCCATAAGCGTACTAAGCATATTGAGCTTGATTGCCACTTTATTCAAGATTTATTGATGACAAAGCAAATTATCACTTTCTTTGTTCGATCAAAGAATTAATTGGTTGATGTTCTCACCAAACCGTTGGCTTATTCCTCGTTTTAGAGATTTCTCTCCAAGTTGGAGATGTTTGATCTCTATGCTCCAGCTTAAGAGAGAGTGTTAGAGTTTATTTATTAGGATCGTTTTGTAATTTGAGGTCTGTCTTTGTAAATACTTGTGTGGTGTAGAGATTGTTTCAAGCCTCATTATTCTCCTGATAATATTTTCTCTGTCTTTCTCTCTTATTCTTTCTCTTCTCCTTTAATCCTAAATCGCTACTTTACTATTTAACTATGTCAATCTTATTTTAGGCTTATTTCCATCTCTGACCCTCAGCATAAGTAACATTTTCATTCTTGAGTTATTTCAATTAGCCTGGAAGAATACTGTTTAAGAAGTATCATTTCAGTTTTTGTTGAATACAAATGTTCAAAAGGAATAGAAATGCTATACACCCAATAGCACGTACAGATCGCTTATAAATGGCACAGAAGACTAAAATAGAGAAAGGGAAGCCTCCCTTAGCGAAAAAGAAAGGGAAAGGAGAGAGATCCTTCCAAATAACTAATACGTAACTTGATACTGTTAAATACCTCATATAGTGTTCCCTCCAAATTGCCCATAAGATGCACAATGATGCACTCTGCCACACTTCTGAGATTTCTTCAAGCAATAAGAGCTCTAACTACTAGGAGCTCTCCTATTGTGAACAGCTGCAACAGCCATCAGAAACCACCTTATGTCTCTCCCTCAGGTTTAAAAGATCATGCTGCCCTTCCTTGGATGCCTTTATACCAAAAGAATCCTGATAACCCCAATGAATAATATCCGGATTACAACATAAAAATGAGAAAGCCTCCATGGATGGGATTTCAGTCATCCAATTCCTATCAAAAGCAGAGAATCCACACCATTATTTCTGTGGAGAATCCCCCACAGAAACATTATTATCTGAAGTCCAAGGAAAAGATCCATGAAAATTCCCCCAAGTGATATACGGCCACACCAAAGATCAATACATAATCTCTCGCGTCTTGACAGCCGACCTTGTAGAAGATGCCCTTAGCAAATTCGTTCCACCCTCACAATCCCTTTCAGCATTCCTGCCCAATATGGCCCAACAACTCTGCTAGTGGACCAGTTACCCCAATCTCATATACTTCCTTTCCATCATCATTCTCCATGACCTCTTGATGGGGATTAGAAAGGACCACCCTACGAATTATTCATGTTTGATCTTGGAGAATATTTAGATTTTGTAATCTTTATTTATTTTATATTTTAATTTATTTCTCTAGGATTTATCATGTCTACGACGTACTTTCGGAAGATCTGCTTTGATAAGATTTGTTTAGATAGGATTCGTTTAGGTATGATTTGTTTAGGTAGGATTAATTATCTTTATTTATCCTCTTTATTTTTGGTTATCTCAATGTTCTATTTGAAGGCCTTATGTTTGTATCTTGGATTATGGAATAAATGAATAATATTATTTTCATTAGAATTTGTTAGATAATTACTTATGTATGTTAAGGTCATTTTGTAATTAGTTTGGTATCTCTTATATAAATACTGGTGTGGTGTAGAGATGAACTTAAAAAGCCTCATTATTTTTCTAATAATATTCTCTCTGTCTTTCTCTCTTCTTCTTTTTATCCTCCTTTAATACTAAATCATTACTTTACTATTCAACTTAGTATCAGAGCATCCCGATCCAACGTTCTTCTTCTCTTCTTTTTTTTTCTTTTTTCTTTTTTTCTAAATTCGTGATTATATAAAAAAAAATCCCAGATGATCGACTAGTCCCGATCTATGCTTCCATGATTTTTTCTTACTTGTTCTCGATTGTTTGATATTTTTTTCGATTTTTTTCATAATTTTGGCGCCAATCCATTGTTCTTCGCAAATCGCGATTTGGGGCCTCCGATTTGGTTTTTTGTTGTTGCAATCTCTCCTACGGGTGCTAAAACCATCCCTACTGGCCCTCTAGAGCATTGATTTGTTGATTTGGACACTATTCACAAGGATTCGAAGCTCAGTTGTGTCAGCGGCAGAAACCTTAGGTGCCGACTTCATTGTTTTTGGTCGCGCCATGGCTTTTTTGGTCGCGTCGTGCTTCGGTTTTCAGATTCTTGTTTCGGTGCTCATCGACTAGATTTCGAGCTTATTTCTTCTGATTCGACTTAATTTGCTGGTTTCAATCGTGTTTTTTGGTTGCGATTGCTCCTTGCTTCAGATTCAATGGTCCATTTGGTATTTTGATTTGGATTTGAGTTCGATTTTGAGATTTCGGTGGTCGATTAAGGATTTCAATTCGCTTTGGGGATCTTTCAGTTTGATTTTGGGATTTCCAGTTCAATTTGAGAGTCTAATTTGGGGATTCCAGTCTGATTTGGGGATTTTAGTTCAATTTTGGTTCGATTTGGGGTTTTCAATTCGATTTGGGGATTTCGCTTGGAGATTTCGACTTCAGCAATCTGCAATTTGGTGTTTCTCTTGGATTTGAGTTTGATGTTGCGATTTCGGTGGTCAATTTTAAGATTTGGTACTCGATTTTGAGCCCTGGTTGGCCGATTTAGTGTTTCACTTGGATTTGAGTTCAAATTGGTTTTCCACAGCTCGATTTGGGGATTTCAGTGATTTAGTTTTTGTTGTCGACTTCGACAAGCTGATTGGCTTCATTTGGGATTTTTTAACATTATCTTAAGCTTGTGGACTGTTGGGATTTGGCTCATTTGGTTTTTCCATTGGATTACTTTGATTTTGCCCGAATTTGTCACACGACCACGATTGTTGGTTTACTCTTCTTTAGATTTGGCCTCCTCTCATATGTTTAGTTTACTATGGCTAAAGTACAGCCTTCTTCTGATGCTCTCCGTATTCATCTTAGTGAGCTTGCTCGAACCTTGTGTGAGATTCTATCGCCATCTTCTATTACTACCTTAGTTAATTTGGGTAATATTACATATGCAGCTCTTACTTCTCCAACTTGGATCATTGATTCAGGTGCTAGTTCTCATATGTTTGGTAATTCATCTCTTTTCTTTCATTTGACTCCTATTAAGCATCATATAGTCTTATCGGATGGCTCCTCTCAACCAGTTCATGGGCAAGATGTCCTTCATCCCTCTCATTCTTTGGATTTACTTTCTAATCTTTATATTTCTAATTTTCCTTTTACCTTGCTATCGGATAGCCACTTCACTAAATCTATGCATTGCTCTGTAACCTTTTCTCCTACTTCCCATGCCTTTCATGACCTCAAGACCAAGAAGATGATTGATTCGGGGCATGAGAAAATGATTGCTTCGGAGTATGAGAAGAACAGGCTCTCTATTATCTTGACATTGATTTTGATTATCCTTCACATATTTTATCCCCCTTATTGTTACCATTTCACCTCTTTAGTGGCACTTTCGCTTAGGCCATCATTCGCTAGCTAAGCTTAAGTTGGCCATCCCCAACTTACTTCTTGCGTCCCATTTCGGGTGTGAAGCCTGTCAATTAGGCAAACATAGTCGTAGTTCCTTTTCCAGTCGTGGCCATCATCATTAGTCCGAGTCCTTCGATTTGGTCCATACAAACATCTGGGATCCTTCTCGAACTCCGAGTTCTAGTGGATATTCTTATTTTGCTATATTTGTTGATGGCTACTCTCATATGACTTGGCCTTTTTTGTTGAAACACAAGTCTGAATTGCCTCATGCTCTCTCTACATTCTACAATGAAATTTTTACTCAATTTGACAAGAGCGTCAAAGTTATTCGATCTGATAATGCGTTAGAATATATACAGTCTATTGTTGCTACTTTTTGTGTCGATCGTGGTATTATTCATCAGATGACTTGTGCTCACATGTCACAACAAAATGGCGTTGCTGAACGCAAGCACCGTCATCTGCTAGATATTACTCGGACCTTATTGTTTCATGCCCACGTTCCAAAACACTTTTGGAGTGATGCTGTCTTTTCTCACTCACTCGTGTTTTTTGTTGTATTGCTTTTGTGCATGTTCTTGATCCTGGTACTGATAAGTTATTCCCTCGCGCACGTAAATGTGTCTTTCTTGGATACTCTCGTACTCAAAAAGGAAGTCCTCCGGTAGCCAACTTTCTTCTGATCTCATCTGTTGTCATGAGGGGGAGTCTCTCTCTTCTTCTACTCTTCCTCTACCTCTACCTATGGCACCATCTTCTCCCTCTAACACACCTTTGCAGGTTTATCAGCGATCTCGAGATAGGTCCGTCGTCTCATATGGCCCAGATTCTTCATCTTCTTCGGTAGAGGTTCCTATCTCCTCCGCTCCTAGTTCCGATGGCTTACTGATTGCTTTGCGCTGAGCTAAACGCACATACACCCAACATCTTATTGCTCACTTTGTGTCTTATGATCGTTTGCCATCTTGTCTTCATTCTTTTACTTCTACTTTGTCGTTTGTTTCCATTCCTATTTCATAGAAGTAGGCTGTGTCCATGTCTGGCTAAAAACTTGCTATGGATGAAACTTAAGAGCTTACCACTCTTCTACCTGAGAAGCAAGCAGTGGAATGTCATTAGGTCTATACAGTAAAGTACCTTCGGATGGTTCTATTAAGCATCTCGAGGCGCGTTTGGTTGCTAAGGGCTATACTCGGACCTACGACGTTAATTACTTGGAAATTTTTTTTCCCGTGGCTCGCCTTAACTCTATTCGGATCCTTCTCTCCGTTGTTGTTAATCGTTCTTAGCCATTATATTCGCTTTACATTAAAAATGCCTTCATTCACGATAATCTTCAAGAAGTCTATATCGATCAGCCCCTGGCTATGGTGTACCTGGCAATGAGCATCTTGTTTGTCACTTGCGTAAGGCTCTAAATGGTCTGAAACAATCTCTTCATGCCTGGTTTGATCGCTTCAGTTCTGTTGTCATTGCATACGGTTTTCAGCGTTCCACATCTTATCATTCAGTTTTTGTTTATCACTCTTCTGTTGGTACTATTGTGTTGATTGTTTATGTTGATGAAATCATTATTTTTGGTGATGAGTCTCCTGGTATTGCTGCTCTAAAATGACATTTGGCTCATTATTTCCACACCAAGGACTTAGGCGTTCTCCGTTACTTTCTTGGGATTGAGATTGCTCATTCTTCTCAAGGGATCTCTTTATCGCAACGTGAGTATACTCTTGATCTTCTCTCTGAGACTGGGTTGCTTGGTGCTTGTCCGGTTAATACACACTATGGATTCTACTGTTAAGCTCGATAATGAACATGGAGAACCATTGTTAGACGTTGGTCGTTATCAGCGGCTTGTTAGGAAATTAATTTACCTCACGGTCACCCGTTCTGATATCACATATGTTGTTGGTATTGTTAGCTAGTTTATGCATACTCCTCGTCAGCTACACTTTGATGTTGTTTGTCATATTCGTCACCACTTGAAATGTGCCCTAGGTCGTGGATTGTTATATTGTCCATCTGAACATTTGTCTGTGATTGGCTTTAGTGATGCTGATTGGACTTGTAGTTGCTTTGATAGGCGGTCCACCTTTGGCTATTGTACTTTCGTTGGCGGTAATCTTATCACATGGCGTAGTAAGAAACAGAATATTGTTACCTGTTCCAGTGCTGAAGTAGAGTATTGTGCCTTATCCCATATTACATCTGAAATGTTGTGAGTTCGTTAACTTTGTTCTCTTCTTTACTTCAGCATCACGTCTTCTCGTTCTATGGAAATATTTTGTGATAATTAAGTAGTCATATTTATTGCTAATAATTCAATGTTTCAGCCATATTTATTGCTAATAATCGAGCGTTCCAGCCATATTTATTGCTAATAATCTATCGTTCCATAAGTGCACTAAGCATATTGAAATTGAATGCCACTTTATTCAGGACTTAACGATAACGAAGTAAATTGTCACTCCATATATTCGCTCAGAAAATCAATTGGGTGATATTCTTACCAAGCTGTTAGTTGCTTCTGATTTCTAGAGACTTCTTTCTAAGCTGAGCATGTTCGATCTCTATGCTCTTGCTTGAGGAAGTGCGTTAGATAATTACTTATGTTAGAGTCGTTTTGTAATTAATTTGGTGTCTCTTATATAAATACTGGTGTGCTGTATAGATGAAGATAAAAAGCCACATTATTCTTCTAATAATATTCTCTTTATCTTTCTCTCTTCTTCTTTCTCTCCTCCGTTAACCCTAAATCACTACTTTATTATTCAACTAAATTGGTATGAATTCCAGTTCGTCTCTAGGTGAAAATTTCTAGGGATTCCTTTAGGTGCAAATTCCAAAAGGCTTATTCACTTTTTTGATCTGCTCCTAAAGATCTGTTCATGATCGTCTTGCATCACCTCTCATACTTCGTAGCAAACCTCCAAAAGCCACTTACCAATAGACCCTTGTCCTAATCACTACTCTAAATAAGCAAGCATATATTCTACTCCAATCCACAAATTAACATTAATCTCCCCTTAATCCCCATGCAATGTCTTCAGTTCAGTCTCCTTGTCATTGAACACGTAATAATGAAGATAGACACCCTATAAGCAAGTATACTGGAAAGAGTGCTCTTAATCAAAGTCAACCTAACCCCTTTAGACAAATATTACCTCTTCCAAGTAGCAAGTTCTCTCTCAAAACGGTTCAACAACGCCTACCCATACAGCTTTAGCTTCAAATGACAACTCAAGAGACAAATAAAATACAAAGTAGTAAGTAATCAACAAAATAAACCAAAAGCCCCCACTTTCATTAGAGCACTATACACGACATTAATGTGAAGCCCAATGCACCCTAATAACCTGACCCTTAGCCACTTCAAATCCTCTTTCTTAGCTTCGTTGACAAGTGGGGTGTCACAAGCGAATAGAAGGCAAGATTATTGAGATGTGGTGATCACTCCCATTACCAATACAAACAATGAATTGGGACCACCCCACACCACCTTACCTAACATCCAACTAAGAGGCTCCATGACAATAACAAAAAGGAATGGACACAAGGACAGAAAACATAGCAGCGGAGAAAATCTTAACCAACTTCTTCAATGTCCTAAAAGACCCATCTTCTGCATTAGAAAAATCCATTTCTTCAAGAATCAATCTTTGAACAACAAGCTTAGTATAAAGCCTAAGTAGAAATCCATAATACATCGATCCCCTCAGAGATAACCTCCTCAGCTCCTCTATGGATTTCAACTCCCCATCAATGACCAAAACTCTCAATATAATAGATTTTCTGAGCATTGGCCACCTTATGAAAAACATGGTGTTGTGGTCCACTCCACAATATAAACCATAATATATTTCTACTCGCAACTAATATCCTCTGAAATCATAAGCCTTCCCCCTCAGCTTTTTATTTGTTTGATCAGTCCCACTCCTCTTATCCCTCACCCATTTTGTCATCCAACCATGAACCACCTAATCTATTCCCACCGGAATTTCAAGTTTTTGGGCCAAATTAGTAATAGATCACAATTACGGAGAAGCAACACACTGTAAAGTAGAAATTGAGTTGGTCAATTTTAAAACACGTAGAACATCAAGTAGTTCTTGAAACAAAAGGGGTCAAAATAGAAAGATAGATTTTATTGTGATGATATCTGCATAGCATTCCAGCTATGGAAAGAGGAACTAACAAACTTACATTTTCAAATCTGAAGATGATATTTCCTCAATAGGAGTCGACTTTTTCTCTGAAGTTCCTGCAGTACAAAGAGATAACACAAAATTATCCCAAACTATTTTGTATTACTGGCATAAATTGAACCGCATGAATAAGAAGAAAAAAAAATCATAAAAGCACAAGTAACTAATAAGATGATGATAAGATAGTGGTGGCAATTAATTACAAGACAGTTCACGTAATGACTACAGCAAGCATGTGAATAACATGCAGATATGAATGACAGTTGACTCGGAAACAGAGTTAAACAAGATATATGTATAATAAGCACTTTAGTGATTAAATATGTTGGGCTAGAAAACCAAGGTACAAAAAAGATTCCTTCTACCGACAGAAACAACGAATGGAAAAAAGTAAAGCCCACAATGACTGATACCTTCTGACAACTCGGGTTTGTATCTGGCTGTTCTATATTTCTGAAATGTAAAAAAAAAGGCCGTACATTGAAGATTAGGGAGTACACGATCATTTAGGAAAGGGAGCAGAATCAACATAAAATATTTATCCATACCTGCAGGTGGCTTTTTACATGATAGATGGTCAGCCCGTCAACATTCATGAGCTTCAGGACACCCTTTGGAGTAGCTCCTGAGTTAAAATCACAAATCAATGCAATGAGAAATGCTTGATTCTCCAAATCATAATGAGATGAAACAAATAGAATACAACTGAGACTTTACGCACTGTCACTACCACCAAGTTTATTGACAGCTTCCACAAATGATTCATGAAGTTCTGGTGTCCAGCGCATACGGGGCTTGGTCTGTGTTGCGCCGGATAGTGGGCTAGTAACAGGAAAAGTTTTGCCAGAAGATACAGAATGATAAAGATTAGCCTGGGTCTGGTTTGCAGAAATATCTGTAGATGGTTCTATCACCTGGTACACCATCCAAAGTAAACTAACAATCTTGGAGAGTATGCAAATGATGGTGGAGGTTTTCTGATTTGTAGAAACAAATAACTACAATACATGAAAATGATGGTGAAGGTTTTCTGATTTGTAGGAACAAATAACTACAATGCATGGACATTGGAAATATGTCAACTACTCAAGGCACATCATGAACTAGATGATCATCGTGTTGGGTGCAATGAAGCATATCCATGGACATGAATTGTATTCACAACACACAAGTACAAGGATATACTCCTTGATATCATATTCGATACAAGTATAAATACGCATACAAAACAAATTTCATAATATTATTGCAGATTATTTTTTTCAATGACTATAGGATTACATCACGGGCCAAGCCTTCGGTCCATGACTATTTACCTATCTGTCTTGGTTATGGATGAATTGACAAAATGCATTCATGATGATGCCCTAGGTGTACATCATTCATAGATAATATTGTCACAGTGAATGAAACTAAAGAGGGCTTACTACTAAATTAAAAATCTGAAGCAAAGTATGAGTAAAAATTGTTTAAAATGAGCCTCATAAAAACTGAATGTATGGAATCTAATCTTAGAAATCAATAGATGTAGGAATAGCGGGAAAGTGAAGATTGAAAATCAACAAATACCAAAGAGAAAACAATTTTGTTATCTAAGCTTGATTGCCAATTTCGTTATCTAGGCTTGATTGCCTATAAGGACAGAGAGATTGGAGATAATGTGATTTATTGAATCAAATTAATTTCGCTTAAGCTGGGAGGATCGCTTCTAGCATATTATTCGATCAACAAAGGCCACCAATCCTTTAAGGGACAAAATATTAGGTACCTAACAAATAACACATTAATAAAATGAGTATAACAAAGATAAAAATGTTGATATGGATGCGTGCTATGACCAGAAAAGACAGAATGAGAAATAAATAATATTTGAAATGATGGGATTAGCACCAATAAGGATAAGTTGAGAAAGAAACATACTAAGATGGTTTGGTCATGTGCATTGAAAACTAGTAGATGCAACAATAAGAACGAATGATGCGATCATTGTTAACAAAAATGCAAGTGGGAGGGTGAACCATAAATTGACATGAGACATTGTGGTAAAAAATTAGTGTTTGTTTGGCAACTTGACTTTAAGTCGGCTTTTTGGCTTTAAGCCACTTTAAGCCAAAAAGCCAAAAAGCCAAAAATTCGTTTGGTTAGCAAAACAGTCACTAAAAAAGCCAAAAAAAAGCCCAATAAGCCACCTAGGGAATTGACCGAATTGGGGTATAGTTGTTAGGTTGAAATTTGTTTAATTTTATATGTAGAAAGGTAAAATTAAAAATTGTTATCAAAAAAGTCAAATAGCCAAAAAACTAATAGGGTAAAAGTTGGGGATTGGAAAACGAGACTTTTTGGCTTTTTTAGTTTAAGCCAAAAAGCCCAAAAAGCTAGCTTTAAGCCGGTTTGCCAAACGAGAGCTTATATGAATTGTTAAACTCAATTGAGTATACAACCCTTGATAGAGTGGAATGACAAAAAATAATCCATGTAGCCAACCCTAAATCAGTGGTACATGAGGTTTCATTTGGTTTGGTTATTGCAAAAACGTTTTCCTTATTATTGTTCATGTGAGAAGAAAAATGTAAATTTCGTTGCTAGTCAACAACTAGTACTAGATTTTACACAATATACATTCACGCACACATGTAATAACATAGACCATTCATGTCGCCATAAAAAAGTACAATGAAAGCAAAGATTAGTGCATCTTTGGTGCAGATTTCCCCTCACTATAAAGTCTCAAGCTGAGCTTTCATAGGATCCAAGGGAAAAACAGAAAACATATACAAAATAGCATTTAAAAGCAGAACATTCACTCTTAGCAAGGATCCGTCAGCATTACCATTCACATAACCATGAGTCAAAATATGTTTCAAAGTACATCCTTGTCAGCCTCTAGCAGGTCCAATGGAGAAGAGAAAAGATAACAAAGTGCATTGGTAATATCATTACTAGCACAACCACTCTTAGCAAGTATATGTCAGCAATACCATTCCTCGATAATCACTCACTAATCGGGCTATTATCTCGAGTCAACTCATCGACCACATGCACTACCAGTAACTAGAGAACACAAAACTAGGGAAAATCAAGGTTTTGTGTTTAGGCCGCAGCAATAGCCTCTTGATTGCAGTTAACCTCTAGTTCCATGATGCAACGTTTGATACCAGAGCATGGCATGGCCTTCTCTGAGATCCCACAATTTTGTTGCAAGCGTTAATGTGAACCCATGTTCCTAATGGATCTCAGACACAAAGCAGCCAGAGGTTTCCTTGTGGGGCCTGCAGATCCCATATGGATGAAGTTGCCTTGGGCCATACTGCTGGGATTAATTTGGGAACCAATTTTTAGCATGTGGGAATTTAGCATTAAAATTTGAAATTTCTCTGGCTAGTATGGTGAAATAGCTAGGTACTCAAATAATAAAATAAAGATCTTCACAAGATGATTGATCCTTGAAGAGACCAGTATATTGTCAGTACGTTCCATTTTAAACCCATACTATAAGAGTGAAAAAATATGACAGCAATATTTTCATGGGAGTCTCTAATATTTTTCTAATCCTTAAGGGTTGCAAGCTAAGAAGAAATATCGTATCTTAGATTAGTTACGGATATTTATATTCAAATCCTTGTTAGCAGTTAGCTTTTTGATGAAAGAATATTTTATTGACTTGGATGGGTGGCTCGGGAAAATAGTAGGATATTTAATCGATGGTACTATGTATCATTACCCTACATTGACGCCCAAGATCAATGCTCAACCTGGGGAAGAAGCAATCCAATTTTACTGGTAGCCACATAATGGGCAAATTAAAGTCAAATTCCACAATTTTATGAAAAGGAAATCTATTAAAAGAAGGCCAAAGGAGGGGAACGGGAAACTGTGTACACTAGAGGCATACAAAAATGATCAAAAGGTTCGCCATACAATATCTTCAAAAGAAAAATCTCTAATAAAATCAACGGAAAAAAGAATGATGAATCGTTAAATTTTCCTTCTAGCCAAAAACAAAAAGAGTTAAATTCCCCATTATCAAAAGGTTGTGGCCCGGGAGTTATGACCCACAGGGCCAGGTCTAGAAGTATGTGAAGATGGTATAAAATATAAAATGCAATTAATTTTAGAACCTATGTACACTCACTTGAATTCTAAAGTAGTGATTTGGGATTAGAGAAGAGAAAGAATAAGAGAGAAAGACAGAAAAATATTATGATGAGAAAATAATGAGGCTGGACTTAAATCTTTATACAACATCAGTATTTATATAAGAGACATCAAGCTAATTACAAAACGACCCTAACAAACATAGGTAATTATCTAAGACTCCGCATCAAACTGGAGTATATAGGTCAAACATGCCCAGCTTGGAAAGAAGTCGCTGAAAACTAGAAACAGCTAACAGTTTGGTAAGAATATCATCCAATTGATTATCTGAACGAACATAGGGAGTGACAATTTACTTCGTTTTCATTAAGTCTCTAATAAAGTGGCAATCAACCTCAATAAGTTTAGTGCGCTAGTGGAACATAAGATTATTAACAATAAATATGGCTGCTTGATTATCACAAAACATCTTCATAGGACGAAAAGACCTGATGTCGAAGTCCTAAAGAAGAGAACGAACCCACAGCATTTCAGATATAGTATGAGCCATAGCACAATACTGTGCTTCAGCACTGAAACGGGCAACAACATTCTATTTCTTAATAGTGACAAGATTACCGCTAACACAAGTACAATAGTCAGAGGTGGACCGCCTATCAAAGCGACTACCAGCCCAATCACAGACAAATGATTAGATGAACGATATAACAATCCACGACCCGAGGCACGTTTCAAGTAGCAAAGAATATGACAAACAGCATTAAAGTGTGGCTGACGAGGAGCATGCATAAACTGACTAACACCACAGTAGAACAACATAATTCAATAATTTTGGCTTACATTCAAAGATGTATAACTATCTATTTATAATGATAAAGAAAGATTATAGAAAAGGAAACAAATAACTTGCAATTAAAATCACAATCAATAAAATTCTAATTTCCTAATATGTTAATTTCAGTTATCAAACCGTAATTAGCAAGATCTTAATTTTTTAAAATATATTATTTTCAACACCCCCTCAAGTTGGGACAAATATATCAATAAAACCCAACTTGACAATTGAAGACTTGAGTAGAGATGGTTTCACTAGACATGTTTAGGATCAGTCTCTGGAGGTGGCTTCTCAGTTTCTAAAAACCAACTAGATTTTAGAACAATGCTACTAGTACAACAACGGTAGCCAAAAAAAAAATAAGAACAATGCTATCGGAATAACATCGACAGCCCCCAAAAACAAAAATAATGCTACCAGAACAACAATGGTAGGCACCAAAAATAAGAACAATACTACTGAAACAACATCAATAACCCCCCAAAACAAGAACAATGCTACCACAGCAATATCGGTAGCCACAAAAAACAAGAACAATGCAACCGGAACATCAATAGCCCCTCAAAACAAAAATAATGCTATCGGAACATCGGTAGTCACCAAAAATAAAAACAATGCTACCGGAACAACATCAATAGCCCCCAAAAATAAAAACAATACTACCGGAACAATATCGGTAACCCCAAAAAATAAGAATAATGCTACCAAAACAACATCGGTAGCCCCCCAAAACAAGAACAATGCTATCGAAACAACATTGATAGTCCCCCCAAAATAAGAACAACGCTACTGGAACAACATCGGTAGCCCCAAAAACGAGAACAATGCTACCAGAACAACATCGATAGCCCCTAAAACCAAGAATAAAAACAGAAGAGTATTAATTCTCCAAAAAGTGCACTGTTAAAGCCAGCAATATAATATATTGAGAGTTCAATGATACACCAATACCAAGGAAGCACGTTGATCTGGAACCCACAATCCACAACGACAGGGAAGAGAAGAAGCAGGGACGGCTGCGAAGAAAAGAAAAAAAAAAGGAGGAAAGACTAGCGAAGGTGGACAAAGACTAGTGGCAGAGGTAGTAGTGAGGGAAAACCAACGATGGTGGCAAAGAGAGGGGGGCTCTCTGAGCTGATTCCGATTTTTGAATCAGTGAATACTTAGCCAGGAATGCCTGATTCAGATAAAAGGGGTGGTATCCCACCATTAGCATTACCATAGCAAGTCCTTCATACAATTGAAGAACGAGACTTCGACGGTGACGGTATACCAACGACAGATTTACGATACCAGAGAAGGAATACTGGCGACAAAGGTGAGGAAAAGCAGTGACGGCGGCTAGGGTTTCTAGACAGTTTTTTTCTTCTTTTCTTCTTCATAGTTTAATTCTGATACCAAATAGAATAATAGAATTCAATAATTTTGGTTTATATTCAAAGATGTATAACTATTTATTTATAATGATAAATAAGGATTACAGAAAAGGAAACAAATAACTTGCAAATTAAATCAGAATCAATAAAATTCTAACTTCCTAACATGTTGATTTTAGTAATCAAACCATAATTAACGAGATCATAATTTTTTAAAATATATTATTTTCAACAACCATCAACAACATATGTGATATCGAGACATGTAATTGTAAGGTAAATTAACTTCCAAACAAGTTGACGCTAACGACTAACATCTAGAAATGGTTGTCTCTGTTCAACATCGAGCTTAATAGTATAATCCATAGGTATACCAACCGGACGAACATCAAGCAACCCAGTCTCAAAGAAAAGATCAAGGGTATACCGGACGAACATCAAGCAACCCAGTCTCAAAGAGAAGATCAAGGACATACTTACATTGGAATAAAGAGATTCCTTGAGAGGAATGGGCAACCTCAATCCCAAGAAAGTAATTGAGTCCTTGGTATGAAAATAATTAGCCAAATGTCGTTTTAAAGCAACTATACCAATAAAATCATCACCAAAAATAATGATATTATCAACATAAACTATCAACACAATAGTACCAACAGAAGAATGATAAACGAAAACCGAATGATCATATGTGAAACGCCGAAAACCGTAAGTAATGAAAACAGAACTGAAGTAATCAAACCAGGGACGAGGAAATTACTTCAGACCATATAGAGCCTTACGTAAGCAACAAACAAGA
Organism: Heliamphora exappendiculata; assembly: GCA_034768845.1. Lineage (NCBI taxonomy): Eukaryota > Viridiplantae > Streptophyta > Magnoliopsida > Ericales > Sarraceniaceae > Heliamphora > Heliamphora exappendiculata. The sequence continues at coordinate 19,004 of JAOTRH010005156.1, forward strand.
TGCCCACTGTCAGGCATAACATAACCATGGGGCTGATCCATGTAGACTTCCTCCGAAAGATCACCGTGAAGAAAGGCATTCTTAATGTCAAGTTGATATAACTGTCAAGAGCGAGTAATAGAACTAGATAAAAGAATCTAAATAGAGTTAAGGCGAGTTACTGGAGAAAAGGTCTCCAAGTAATCAATGCCATAGGTTTAAGTATAGCCCTTAGCGACCAAACGTGCCTTGAGACGTTCAACAGAACCATCCGAAAGATAGTTTACTATATAAACCCAACGACATCCTACCGCTTGCTTCTCAAGTGAAAGAGTGGTAAACTCCCAAGTTTGATTCTTATAAATGGCACATATTTTCTCATCCATAGCAAGTTTTCAGCCAAACATGGACACAACCTGCTTGTAAGAAGTAGGAATAGAAATATACGACAAAGTAGAAGTAAATGAATGAAGATAAGATGAGAAACAATTATAAGACACAAAGTGAGGAAAAGGATATTGGGTGCATAAACGTTTATCTCGACGCAAAGTAATCGGTAAATCATCAAAACTAGGAGCGGAGGAGATAGGAACCTCTACAGGAGAAGACGAAGAATCTGGGCCATACAAGATGATGGGTCTATCTCGAGATCGTTGATAAACATGCGAAGGTGGATTAGAAAGAGAAGAGGGTGACATAGGGAGAGGTAGAGGTAGAGGAAGGGGAAGAATAGAAAAAGACAAAGACTCTGCCTCACGATAACAAATGAGATCAGAAGAAAGTTGGTTACCTAAGGAAGTAAAGAAGGGAGCGAACTCAAATAAGGTCACATCAGCACTCACAAAATATCGTCGAGACTCCGAATGATAACACTGATATTCTTTTTTAGTACAAAAGTATCCAAGAAAGACACATTTTCGTGCTTGAGGGGATAACTTATCATTACCTGGATCAAGAACATGCACAAAGACATAACAACCAAAAATACGAGGAGTGAGGAAAAAAAGTGGAGAGTTAGGATATAACAATGAAAGGAGAGTCTAGCGATCGAAAACAACAGAAGGCATGCGATTAATTAGATAACAAGCAGTAAGAACAGTATCACTGCAAAAGTGTTTTGGGAGGGGTGCATGAAATAATGAGGTACAAGCAACATCTAACAGATGACGGTGCTTATGTTCAACAATGCTATTTTGTTGGGACATGTGAACACAAGTCGTCTAACGAATAATACCAGGATAGACACAAAATGAAGCAACTGTAGACTGCATATATTATAATGCATTATCAGATCAAATAACCTTAATGCACTTTCCAAATTGAGTAAAAATTTTATTATAAAAAGTAGAGAGAGCATGAACCAATTCAGACCGGTGCTTCAACAAAAAGAGCCAAGTCATACGAGAGTAGTCATCAACAAAGATAACAAAATAAGAATATCCACTACTACTTAGAGTTTGAGAAGAACCCCAGATGTTCGTATGGATAACATCAAAGGACTCAAACTAACGACGATGGCTACGATTGGGAAAGGAACTACGGTGATACATGTCTAATTGACACGCTTCACACTCAAAATTGGACATAGGAGGTAAGTTGGAGATGGCCAGCTTAAGCTTAGCAACTGAAGAATGGCCTAAGTGAAAGTGCTACTGAAGAGGTGAAATTGTAGCATTTAAGGCTGATGAAGTATGGGAAGGATAACCAGAATCAACCTCAAGATAGTAGAGCCCGTTCTTCTCATGCTCCGAAACAATCATCTTCTTAGTCTTGAGGTCCTGAAAGACACCAAAAGTGGGAGAAAAAGTTACGGAGTAATGTAAAGATTTAGTGATTTGACTAATCGACAACAAGTTAAAGGGAAAATAAAAAATATAAAGATTAGAAGGTAAGGCCAAAAAAGGAGAAGGATGAAGGACACCTTACCCGTGAATAGGTCGAGATGAGCCATCAACTAAGACTACATGATACTTAATAGGAGTCAAATGAGAGAAAAGAGACGGATTACCAGAAAAATGAGAACTAGCGCCTGAATTGATGATCCAAGATGGAGAGGTAAGAGCCATACATGTAATATTACCTGAATTAATTAAAGTAAAAATAGAAAAGAGAGGCAGAACATCACACGAGGTCCGAACATTCTCGCTAAGCTAAATATAGAGAGCATCATGAGAACTAGAAAAAGTCTTTACTTCAGCTATATTAAATCAAGTCAGAGAAGAAAAGGCCAAATCCAAACACAACCACACAAGATCAAATCATGAAACCATATTTGATTAGAATAACTTAATAGAGCAAAATCGAACCACGAAAGGAAGAAGCACATGAAGTGAATGCTGAAAATTAGTACAATTAGGTCTGTATCAGAACAAACCGAAGAACAAACAAAAAATAGGTAGGCACCAAAGCGAGTATCTTGGAAGAAAAACAACTCAGAACAAACCAAAAAAGGGGCAACCAGAACACAACAGCCGCAAGAAAGAAGAACCGAAACCCTGGAGGTCGACCAAACCAAGCACAAGCTCAATCGAATACAACGAAACACCTCAAATCATAAGGGAGAAGATCTAAGACAAGTTGCCTAGCACTGAAGACCGAATCTGATGCGAAAAAAAATGAAAGTTGGGGACAAAAAGGCAAGTTGGCGCCTAAGATTTGTCTTTGCCAACAGTGTTGGTGCTCGAAGCTTCTTAATTGGAGTTCAAATCAGCCAAACAATGTCCAAGGAGCCTTGTAGAGATTATTTCGGTACCCCTTGAAGTGATCTCAACAACCGAAAAACAAATCTGGAGCTCAAATCAACATACCGCAATTCTAGGGTTCCGAAAAATCTGAAAATATTTAATAAATCGAATGATCCATCATATAGCTTCAAAAAATCTCACAAAAAACAACATAAATCTTAGAGAGTGCCAACGAGTTGATCGGAGTAGAAGACGGCGACGTTGGCTCGTCCAGATGATTACGTTATCGTACGAAGGGAGACGTCACCCCTTCTTGTTTGCATGGAATCAAGTTTTAGATGTTCCTGGCATGTTCTAGAGTTAGATTGAAATGTTATGATACCAAGTTGAATTGTAAATTAGTGATTTAGGGTTAAAGAAGGGAAAGGAGAAAAGAGAAGAAAATTTTATTATGAGAAAATAATAAAACTTGACTTAAATTTCTACACCACATCAATATTTATATAAGAGACACTATGCTAATTACAAAATGATCTTAACAAACATAATTATTATCTAACACGCTCCACAAATCAACCACAAGAAAAATCCCTTGTAATGTCTGTTAATATATATTTAGTATTAATAATATTCTGTAGGGACGTCCACAGTATCTGTTATAGACTCTCGTTGCTTAATAAATACGTGTGCATGTCTCACAATGAGTATATACGCTTTTCCATATTCTTTCTCTTTTCTAACATGGTATCAGAGCCATGGAACCCTAGCTACCAAACCCTAACCCAAACCTTCAGTCTCTCCAGCCGCCGCCAGCCACAAACCCTAGTTTTTGCTCCGCCGACCCTCACCAACCAGTAATCCAGCCACCGTCAACCACAAACCCTCTTCTTCGCGTCGCGACCAGCCACAAGCATTAACCTTCGCGTCCCAACCAGGCACAAACCCTAGCCGCCAGCCACCGCCGACCCTTCCAGGCCCCAAGTCACTAAACTTGACGCTCGTGCCCTCAAATGTGTGTTTCTTGGATACCCTCAACACCAAAAGGGGTATCGGTATTACTGTCCTGCGCTTCATCGATTTGTTGTGTCTCGGGATATTACCTTTCTGGAGTCGACCCCATTCTATTCGCCTTCTCCTCATGTTCCACCTCCGAGTCGTGAGTCACCTCCCTCCCCTTTGTTTGCCGATTTTTTGGACTCTTGGATTACAACTGATACTCCTGCCTCCCCTTTTGAGCCACTTTCGGCGCCACCTCCTGTAGCTTCGCCCTCCCGTGATCCACCTCCTGCTGAGCCAGTTCTCTCGTCGGTTGATCCGCCAGTAAGTAAGCCCTCTATTGTTGCCTGTCGCCCTTATCGTCTCTGTCGGGATCACCCCCGGTATGTTGACTCTTATAAGGGCTTGTTAGCTTCTTTACGTGCTTTTATTTCTACAGTTGATACTACTGCCGTCCCTAGTAGTGTTTTAGAGGTCTCTCCCATCCTAATTGACGTTCTGCTATGTTGTAAGAAATGTCTACCCTAGATAATAATGGTACTTAAGATCTTATTTCTCTACATGCTGAGAAGCAGGCAGTTGGCTGCAAATGGGTTTACACTGTGAAGGTGAATGCTGATGACTTTTTGGTTCGCTTGAAAGCACGCCTTGTTGCAAAAGGTTATGCCCAAACTTATGGTGTTGACTACTTTAAGACTTTCTCTCCTGTTTTCAAGATGACTTTTATTTTTCTTTCTCTCGCTGCCACTCGGAATTGGCCACTTTATCAGTTAGATGTCAAGAATACCTTTCTCCATGGCGATCTTTAAGAAAAAGTCTATATGGAACATGTTAAACAGATAGTATTAAGCTTAATGAAGGCATTAACCCTAATAGGGCGCGCAACGATTTATTTATAGAACAACGAAACCACGTAATAAGATATGATGTGCCCACCCACACCAAATAATAATAATAAAGATAATATAATCATAATAAAACTAACACCCCCCTCTAGCTGGCGCATATGCCTAGCTTATCACATATGTATCGAACCCGAAGACCCAGAACTAATTTAGTTAAAATATCCGTCAATTGCTCTCCAGTACGAACGAAGCCAAACACGATCACACCATTCTGATACTCGCGCCGAATGAAATGATAGTCCACCTCGATATGTTTCGTGCGCTCG
>JAOTRH010005167.1:1750-23833 GCA_034768845.1 Heliamphora exappendiculata
CCCCCCCGCAATGCGCATGATCTAAACAAACGAAATTGGGGAACTGCGCATGATCTAAATAGAAAAACCCACCAAGTAATTGCGTAACCAAGTTAAAATCATACACGAATAATCGTTATGTTGGAAGGATGAGTGAGAATATTTACTTTGATCTGGTCGTAGACGGAGGAGAATCGATGGGAGAAAAGGTGTTTTCTTCGACATGCTTATCGGCACTGCTTGCAGAGACCACCAGTTTCTTGAGCTCGAAGAACTTGGGTTTCGAAATTAGACCAGGAACTGCGGTTGAAAACCCTAGGGTTTTCGAAAACCCTAGATTAGGAGGAGGAGGAGGAGAATCTATAGATCGATTCAGACTCTGAAATGGTGTGGGGTGTGCTGATACGGCCGCCATGAGATAGCGAGGAGGAGGAGGAGGAGGAGGGAAAAATGGATTTGCAACGCTGTTAAACACCCGCAGAACGGAGTAATTATTCGGTGCTGCCGGAGTACAACATAGCAAATTAAAGTGATATTTCTATTTAATCTGAAAGCGATAAATTTTACTGATATAACCATTTATTTTTATTAAATAATTAAAAAATAAAAAATAATTTATATTATATAAATTATAATTATTTATTTATTAAAAATACAACGTAATGTTATCCTTACAGTAATTCGGAAGTACCTATTCCGAACCTTATAATTTGCCCTGAAAGCCTGGAATGGAAAGCGGAGAGAAATAACACTATGCCTTCGTTTGTTTTCTGCATAAAATTGAGCTTAAAATCTTTTAACTTAAAGCTTAAAAAAGTTATTTTCTATTTGTTTGACAAGTTCAGTTTTTTTTTTATTTTTTCCTTATTGGTTATTAGTCTTTTCTCATTTTGTTTATTAATTTAAAATAATTTTTTTATATTTTTAAAAATATCACAACTTTTATTATATACTTTTGTTCTTTATGAAAAATCTACATTAAATATAAAATAATGTAAAAATAAAAAAATTATAATAACTTCTTTTTAACTTAAATTTTTTTTGGTTTGTTTTCGGCATAAAATTGGGCTTAAAATCATCTAACTTAAAGCTTAAAAAAGTTATTTTCTATTTGTTTGACAAGTTCAATTTTTTTGATTTTTTGCTTATTGGTTATTAATCTTTTTGCATTTTTTTTATTAATTTAAAATAATTTTTTATATTTTAAAAAATATCATAATTTTTATTATATACATTCGTTCTTTATGAAAAATCTATATTAAATATAAAATAATATAAAAATAAAAAAATTATAATAACTTCTTTTTAACTTAAATTTTTTTATTTTATTGCATTATTGACTTTAAACTAAAGTCACTTTTAAGACAAATAACTTTTTGAGTTTAAATCACTTTTAAAATTTGTTAAATAAATTTTTTATTTATTTAACTTATAGTTATACTAATTTAAAGAAAGAAATCCGAATTAAAGCCAAGCTGTCTATAGGTCCTATGGGGGATAATTATTTATTTATTTATGTTTTTATTTATTCTTATTTTTAATAAAAAAATTATTATTTAATTAAATTATTATATTTTTTAACTTTTCTCATTGAGATAAGTCAAAGAAATATTTTTTTTATCAAAATATGATTTTTTTAAAATGACAAAAGATAAGCTAAAATAAGTCAATAAACTAAAATTTATGATGCTTATTTTTATTCTTAATGAACTTTTTTTTATCGATTTTTTGATTAATATTTGTTATTATTTTAGGTTATCTCATCAAAACGATTTGAAAATAATTTAAAATAGTAAAATTTAAAAACAAAAACAAAATTAAGCAAAATTTTCAAAATGTAAGCCATACAAAGAGTGGATGAGTAAGCATGTGTTTGGATTAATTTTTTTTTACGATTAATTTTTTTTTAGTAAATTTTTTTTAATATTAATCTAAATAAGTATATTTTTTAGATTTTTCTTGTCAAGAGAAATAAAAATAAATTTTTTTTGGATCAAAACTTAAAAAAAAGTTTATATAAGACAAAAAAAACCAATTTAAGTAAATTTTTTGACTTTTTAAAAAAAAAATTATCTTTATTAAATTTTTTTTAAATTTGACCATAACCAGCATACTTTTTAAAATCCTTTTATCACAAAAAATAAAAAAATAAAAAATTTAAACTAAAATATAAAAACAACTAAAAAAAAAAAATCACTTAACTTCTTAGTCCAAACATAGACCAGAAAGATTTGAAAAGACGAATCAGTCATGGAGATGAGAGAGAGAGAGAGAGAGAGAGAGAGAGAGAGAGAGAGGAATTTGCAGAGTGGAAGAGAAAGAAACCGTTGGGAGCTTGGAAGGTGGAGAGAGAAACCGTTCAGAAGCCTCCAATGAGGCCATTATTACAGGAAAATGAAAGGAAACCCAACCCACGTTCTTTGACATACAAATACCTAACATTTATAAATAATCTCCATACATTTTCTACCAAAGTTTGTAATTCTCACTAGTCATGATGGCTCCACTTCCCTCCTCACCTTCCCTCCTATTTCTTCTCCTCCTCCTCATAACACCATCCCTTCTACTCCAACCTTCCTCTTCTTCCTCCTCTTCGTCACTCCAATCGCTCGATCCCCGGCCGACTCAACCCGGGTTTCGGGTTACCATCACTCACGTCGATTCTTATCGTAACCTCACTAGACTACAACTCGTCCAGCGTTCTATCCTTCGAGGCAAGCGCAGGCTAAACAGGCTCAATGAAATCTCGACCGCCGCCCCGGGGGTTCGAACCCCGGTCTACGTCGGGGACGGCGAGTTCCTCATGAACGTGTCGATCGGAACCCCGCCCGTCCCGTTCTCCGGGATCGTCGACACCGGCAGCGACCTGATTTGGACTCAGTGCGTCCCATGCACCAAGTGTTTCAAACAACCCACGCCAATTTTTGACCCATCAAAGTCCTCTACGTGCGCCAACGTTTCATGCACCAGCGATTTGTGCAAGGACATGAACGTTTTCGAGTGCTTCAATGGCTGCAAGTACTTGTACACCTATGGAGATGAGTCCTCCACGGAAGGGTTCATGGCAACTGACACCATTACTTTCATGGACTCCGGAAACGATCCCGTGTCCATTCCAAACATAGGGTTCGGTTGCGGCGTCAACAACCAGGGTTCGGGATTAGGCCAAGGTGCGGGACTAATTGGGCTTGGGCGTGGCCCAATCTCACTAGTATCGCAACTTGGGTTTGATAAATTCTCATATTGTTTGACCTCCTTAGGTGAGAACAAACCAAGCAATGTCTTATTTGGCTCCCTAGCTGATTTGAACTACACTACAAGTGGTTCAACTCATAGAACAACACCATTAATCCAAAACCCTTTTCAACCCTCATTCTACTATGTGGATATAGAAGGGATCACCGTTGGGGAAACCCTACTACCGATATCAAGATCCGTGTTTAAGTTGAAAGAAGACGGGAGCAGTGGCATGATAATTGACTCTGGAACAACTCTAACGTACCTCCAAGAGGACGCTTTCCGAGTGGTAAAGAGGGAGTTCACATCGCAGATGAAGCTCAGGGTGTCCGATAGGACGGACACCACTGGACTCGATTTGTGCTTCGACTTGCCAACGAAACACGTGTCAGAAATTGCAATCCCGAGGTTGAAGCTTCATTTTGAGGGGGTAGATTTGGAGCTCCCGGGCGAGAACTATATGATATCAGATCCGAGTACAGGACTGGTGTGCTTGGCAATGGCAGCATCAAGTGGGATATCAATATTTGGGAACATTCAGCAGCAGAATTTGTTGGTCCTCCATGATCTTGAGGAGGAGACTGTGTCCTTTCTTCCCACTCAATGTGACCAATTGTAAGAGTCTATGGAGTCACACTAACACTTATAAAATTATGAGTGACAAATTACTAGTGTTTGGATTTGAAATGGAAAGGATCACAGAAGAGCACATGCTTTTGGGGGAAGTTATTTCCAAGTGAATAATGGGAGGTAACTAAAATATTGTTAGTTATCTAAAAAATGACACGGTATTACCTACCTTTTTATGTAATGGTCAAAAATGTTTTACTACAATTAGAGATATATCTTCCGACCAGACAATAATTAACTTTTTTTAAATTTTGTTTTATATAATTCTTCTCTTTAAATTCATAACCCAATCCAAACGTGAATGCAACGTCTCCTTGATTCTTAAAATTAAATGAGAGAACTTTAGACTTTGTTCAATTATCAAAAAAAATTATAAATAAGAAAATGAAAGACGGAAAAAGTCAGGAAAGAAAAAGAAAAATATACGCAGAAAAAATAAAATATTTATTTTTTTTCTTTGTCATTTATTTTTCCCTATCAACTAAACAAAGCATTCTTAGGCAACAAGATGGGAAGGGGCTGCAGGCCTCCTGAGAGGGATATCAACAAACATATTGAAGCCTACAAAGATTCTGCTTAGAATACAATTTGGCAGGGCCAGTCAGGGCTTGATGATTGGTAACTCTCTTTTTATTTTTTCATTTTATATTGTAAGTTAACAAAATCTCAATTTTTGTTTTTTTGTTTTTTTTAATGTCAAGATAACAATATTATTCTTTGTTAAGAGGCATTAAAATTGACTTATGTTGAGGAACAATTTGTAACCTTTTATTGGTATTATGAGGCACAGAGAAATAGTTGAAAGAGTCGACTACTTTTTCTTTCTTTTTTTCTTTTTTTATTTATATTTTTTTAACTAAAAAGTCAAAAAGAGCTTGCCAAACAAAGTTCTAATAACTAGAGTAAAGATATATCCAAGATAAATACATTTTATATGTCGCTAACCCAATTAATTAGAACGAATGCTTGATTTGATTTGGTTACTCATGGGCGTGTATTTAGCCTAACTTTTTTGTAAGTTTTTTGGTTTTAAAGTAGATGTAAAAATATGTGAAAAAAATCAATTGATTATAGTGAAAAACTAAATAAAAGATCTTTAAGCAAAAAAAAACCTTTAAAAAAACCTTAGGCCAACCAGAGGCTCAAAAGTCATGTTAAGAGTCAAGCCAAAAAAACAAGGCATAAAAAATTACTTATAACAACATGACTGCAAATCCACTGAGGAGCACAACTATTTGGCCAGAGCTCATTCAGGTAAAGAATTATAGAATATTTTGTGTGTATTTACCTCAGGCTGAAGCTTGAATCAACTGAAATTTCTAGCTTTAAACTAAGTGAATAAACTAGGACATTTAAGTCATAGAAGAAACTTAAAAGAAAATGAAAGTTCCGAAATATATACTATTAAGGATTTCGTAATACCCATAGGAATTCATCATACATACCCTACAAGAAAGGAAAAACTAAGGACTTTCATTCAAGATCACAAGGGCAGAATTTTAATTTAGGAACAGCAAATGGTTCCCACAATCTCTTAGAAAATAAAATTCCAGATTTTGGAGAAGAAAAAAAAAACTTGGTAGATGTTGAAGATAAACTTGATCATATGATTCATATCATATAATGGTTGCAAATAAACTCAAAAAAAAAAATTGTTAAAGATCAGATTTGCGAGGCATGTTTTTACACTATATTCACACTAGGAATCTATCACTATAAATAGATATATGTTATATTGATCAAAGTGTGAAAAATCATAAATAAATAAATAAATAAAGAAAAACAAAGAAAAAAATTGAAAATTTTATGATTTCTTGTACCTGAGTACATGTGAGTAGTAAAATTGAGTATTTGTTCTCAAATTTTATTTTTTGAGTGTGTTACGAATCACCACAAGTGAGTTCCTTGTGTAATTTCCCACAAACAAGAGCCAAGCTTGTACAATTTTAAAATACTTAAAATTAACACTATTATAATTGTACATTTTCCGAATGTTAGTCCCCCCCTCCCTTCCCAGTTATGTCTATGCTGAAAATGATCCATCTTGACTAAATGCAACAAGAAAGGAAATTAAAATGATAGAAACTAATTCTTCTTGAGGAAAGACATTTCTAAGTGACAACGAACTTCAAAAGGGGCAGGTCATAAGATACAGAACAAAAGATGAAGGGATGAAGGTATACAGGTTCAAACCCTTCAACTTTTGCTCAAAACAATGCTGTCACCAAGCAATTTTTCCAAAGCTCAAATAGAACTCACAAGAATATATTGCATAAAGGGCAACTGCCACAATTCAAAGTACAAGGCAAGGCAATTGAATGAAACAAAATGCTGGATCAATTCAAGAAAAGAAAAGGAAATAACAAAAAAAAAAAAATTTAACCCCAGTAGGCTGCATCCATTAAATCAGTCCACTGACAGAAAATAATAAATAAAGTACAACAAAATGTCAGATCTGACGCATAGGAAACAGCCACAAGAAGGAAAAAAAATACAAACTAAGCATGCGGCAAAACTATAACGAAAACAACAGCGCAAAAGCCAGAAACAAACCTAAAGTAATTGCAATCTGAAAACTGGCGAATGGATTAGCAGATGGGCTAGCATTGGAGAGACCACCAGCGGGGGAATTGGTGGGAGGAAGTCCCAAAACAGAGCCAGACGAAGGCACAATGGAAGACTTTGGGGTGATGGTAGACTTTGGGGTGATGGTAGCACCACCGCCTGTCTGAGAAGGAGCAGGAGCCGGAGCAAAAAATGAATCCCTGTTTACTGCAGAAGGTGGTGCTATAAGCGGAGGAAATTGTTGTACACCTGCATCCATTTTAGTAAATCCAATAAACTATCAAGTGTCGTAAACAAAATCACATTTTCCAGAAGGCATAAATGAATTATGGAGCTTTTTATAATCTAAATCAGCAAGCAGATACAACAACGCAAATTTCAGTATGGAAAACGGTATTTTACTTAGCATTACCAAAAAAAATACAAATAATGCCAATAATTTAAGCAAATAAACAACTCTAAATTGTAGTGAAGATCTAAGCACTTCACTTGTGAATTCATTCACTTTTTTCTAGTGGTTTCAAATGGCTCGTAGACAGGGGCGGAGGAGGGTCCTGGCCACTCCAACTGTTTTAAAATCTGTACAAATTTAGGAAAATTTCTTAAATATATTGTATGAATATTTTTCATTAAGTCCCCCCTCCTCCCAAAATCAAATTGGGCCCCCAACGTTGAAGTCCTAGCTCCACCCCTGCTAGTAGATAAAGAAAATCTTATCAAACTTTACCAGGGCAGCGAGGTTGAAGAGATGTTGACAACCTGCAAAGCAAGTAAGGAAAATTCGAATTCAACGGTTAGAACTTCAGTAAACAGAAAATTATATTTTGGGAGAAGTTGGAAGAGTTAGAAATGGGAGAAGTTGGGTCGCCAGGGGGGGAGGGGGGAGGACAATTTACGAGTAATGAACAAGATGCTTACGTAGTGATAATAGTTCCATTGACATAGCCACCGTAGCTACAAGATGTGACATTGCAGCCAGCGCTACTCTGTTGCCATGTAACATTTCCAAGCATGAGATTGCTGCTTTTGCATTGCATACTTGAACAAGATACTGCCAACGAAGATGGCATGCAGTATAAACTGTACAACACCCACGATAGTAGATTATTATAAAATACTATGCCAACATAGAACCAAATTAATCTTGAAGAACATAACTTCAGCAAGTTAATTACTTGCTATTTCCAGGCCCACAACTGCACTGCACACAGTGGCTTGCAGTGATAGCATAACTTCCATTTGGCACGCTCAGTCCATAATCCGAGGCATATCTTGGTAAATTAGATGTACACGCTGTAATGCAAGGAAAAAGCATAAAAAATCCAACTACCGTGGACAACCATTTACAAATTCACTAAAAAACATATGCCAATTCCATGAATAGACAAAAAATTAAGTATCACTATTGCTCGAATGTTACTTTCTAAGAAATGAAAACAATAATATCTAATGGGCAGTTGTTTTTGTTTAACCAATCAACACAATGGGAAAGCAAATACAACCTTGTTTGTTTTGTGGGATTAGGGAGGATTGGATTAGGTCAAAAAACATGTGGGATCCACCTTGGAAAGGTCTGTTTTCTCAAACTATCAATTCCACATTTGTCTAGCAGGATTGGACTAGATAATCCGATGGGGTTCGGATTAATAGTATCGAATTTGTGGTATTAACTATTAATAATACCACACCTCCCCTATGAAGCTTTGGATTATTTTTCCTCTTTATTCAATGGCCAACAATTACCTTTATAATGCTCATCTCATTCTTTATCTCATTCTAACCAAATTTGAATGAAATTTCTCACAGTTACATAATCATAATCCCCGGGTATAATAAAAACACATATCGGACCTGCAATATTACTTATTCATCCTATCCTATCCAATTGAATTCAGATTATCAATAAAGCCCTAAGATCACATGAAATCTAACAAAAGCAATGGCATATATTGGATTCTTAACTTATTCTGTTAATAAACATCAATTTCAGTAAAAATAAGCTTCTATAATTCAACAAAACACATGAGAGGACCATTGAAGTTTCATGAACAAAACAAAACAAAAACAGGGGTAATGATCCATCTGCTACCAAACACAAAAACAAAACAAAAACAGGGGTAATGATCAATCTACTACCAAACACAACTAAACACATGAAAACTTATATACAAAATGTAGTTGTATTTTACCAGAGAATGGTATAGCAAGTATGTCACCAGCCCTAATAGCAGTACTCCCCAATGCATTGACAGTCATAAGGTCAGTGACAGTAGTCAAATACCTCGCCGCAATCCCAGCTAAAGAATCCGCCGGTTCCACCACATAAGACATATAAATTGCAGGCAAATTGTTGTCTGTCCCATTGAAGCAAGCGCAAGGAAGAGGAACAACGAGGGTCTGCCCAACATCAAGCGCAGAAGGGTCCGGTATCGAATTGGCCTCCTTAATCTGATCGGCCGACACGAGACCGCCGTACACGGAGGCGGCGATGGCGGCGAGGGTGTCGGAAGGGCGGGTCTTGTAGCGGGTGGCGACGGACTTGCGAATACCGTCGACGCAGGAGCAGAGGACGGGGATTTTGAGGAAGAGTTGGGAGGGGAGGATGTGGTTGTCGACGTCGGGGAAGGAGATGTCAATGGCGTTGGCGGTGAGGAGGGCGACGGGGTCGGCCTGGAAGAGGGAGGCGACCTCGGAGACCTTAAGATCGGCGTAGAGGGTGTAGCCCAGGAGGGCGGTGCAGGAGTCGGAGTTGGCGCACGGCTCGATCGTCGATTTCGACGTTGCGGGAACGACATTGGAGAACAGAACACAGACGAGGGACGATGCGGTGAAGAAGTAGAGGGAGATGGGTGTTTGATTCGGCATCTGGGAAGTGATTTTCTGAGAAAAAAAATGGGGATTTTTCTTTTGCTCTGGAACTTCAGTTGGTTTTTATTAGGGTTTTGTGCTTCTGATGGGAGGGAGGGAGGGAGGGAGGGAGAGTTCAGAATCAGAATGACAGATTTTTATTTTTTTGATTATGTGTTGTCTTGGAAAGATCTTTTGGTGGGATTTTCAGGGTTTGGTTTCCTTCATTTGATTCTGTTTTCAGGAGAGACGCATCTGGAGAGGGAGAGGGAGAGGGAGAGGAAGAGGAAGAGTGAGAGTGAGGAAAAGATGATGAATTGAGAGAGAGAGAGAGAGAGAGAGAGAGAGAGGAAGGGAAAGTATTGTTGGGAAAACAGCGGGAAGGAAAGATTGCAGAAAATGGAGCTAAAAGGGAGTAATTATTCCGTGGTGCCGGAGTTATACCTGCCAAATTTAGGTGATACTCTTATTGAATAAGATAATAATAATTTTTACAATAAGTATATAATAATTTATTTTTATTGAGTAACTAGATAATAAAAAATGATTCGTATTACTTAAGTTATAATTATTTATGTATTAAAAATATCACATAACATTACTTATATAATATTTTAAAAATATTTAATAATTTTTCGTTTAAAGGACAGCAATGTTATTTTTTACTAATAAAAAAAGTGTTTTCTCTATATCCATTTTAGGTGTTTAGGTTAATTCACGTGTAATTTAGGTAATTTTTAAAAATTAATTTTATCACCTATTAGCAAAGTTGAATTAAATTTGAGAGAAAGTCATGTAATGAATTAATTTTAAATAATTAACATTATGTAAAAAAAATTCAAGTATGAAACTAACGGTTTTTTCAAAAGTTATAGTTTTTTTAGATTTTTTTTAATTATTGGTTAAAAAATTTAATTTTCTTAATTTCTTGTAATGAAAAAAATATAAAAAGTATAATTATTTTGATTGAGGTTGAAAAAGGTTTCTTAAAAACAAAAAAAACCTCACCAAATAGGTCTTTTCGATTTTTATTTTGTGCTTTTAGTGATTTTTATAAACTCTTTGATCAAAATTATTTTATTTTGTAATTTTAATATGATAAAATTTTAAAAAGTATATTTATTTAGAACCAAATACATATTCTATTTAAACAAAAAAACATATAAATTTTTTAAAACCAAATACATATTCTATTTAAACAAACAAATCAGTATCATCATATTTTATTTAAAATATTTATTATTAGATAATTAAATAAAAATATCAAATAATAACACATGTTGATATTGCTCCAACACTTGAAAAAAAAAATTCCAAATGTAGATAGTGAGGCTAAAACAGTAATAGGGAACCGTTCTGCGTTTAAAAGGCAATAAGGTGAGACTATGTTTTGTTTGGAGTGATTTGAAAAATATATTTCTATTCTATCACTACCTAGGACGCATCAAATTTGGTTAATAAGTGAAATTTTATATTTATTTAATAATTTTAGTTAAGCGATTGAATAAAATATTTTAATATTTTTATAAATAAATACATAAAATTTATAATTTTAAAAAATTATTATTAAATAAATATTACTCAATTACTTAAATATAAATATTAAATAAATTTAAAATTTAATATATTAAATACAATTGTCCAATTTAACAAATTAAATCATAAAAATATATTTATTAAATATTTCAAGCGCAACATTACCGTACTGCCTGCACTAGGATTCCGGACCCCTAAAAGAGTTTCATCCATCAGACAATAGTCAGATTCGCTTTTGTCGTTTTGACGGTTTTATCCTCTTCAGCTGTCACACTTCCGACAATAAAGACGTCGAAAAACTGGGATAAACGACGACGTTTTCTCCGGAACATCCCATCAAATGGGGTCCGCATATCGAATGTTTCGGGCTAGTTTAGTCATTTGAGATCTGTTGCAGCGCTACTTTGGGGATTCATGAGCATATTTGGTGTACCCCACTAAGGATCAATAAAAAGTTAGTTTTTTTAAAAAAGTTTAGTTTTTAAATTGATTAATTTAGCATGATAAGTTTATATAATTTTTTAGACAAGTGGAAAAAATTAAAAAAAAAATTTCTTTTTTTAATATTTATTTTTTTAATTATTCCGAACATTCTTATTTTTTTATTTTTTATTTTAAAAAAATTAAATCTCTTCCAAATTAAATTTAAAAACTATTCCAAACGACCACAAAATTTTCAAATGGTTTTGGGTTTTCATTCCCCCTTCTTTTTCTTGTTTTCTTCCTCCTTACCTTTTAGCCCGATTTGGCAATCAATTTTAGCGGCAGGATTGGCAATTAGTGCAAGAATTTCTTCGTTAGAGAATAAGAATAGTTTAAATAAGTATTTATAATTATTTATATTATTTTATAAATAATAGATAAAAAATATATTTATCATATTAAAAAATATTGGTGAAAATTGTATTTATTTGTGAATAAGTATCTATTATAAATTTGTACAATAGGTATTCTTTGATAGAAAAATATTATTGTCTATAAATAAAGAAATTTATAATTTAGTTTTAAACAAAAATACATATGATTCATAAAAAATTTTATCAAGATAAAATTTTAAAATTAAAAGATTCACTCTATAAATACAAATTTTTTCAGCATTTGAACAATTTAATTAAAATTATATAATACATATTTTTACTGCATATATTTACGGCGATTTTACATACATCGACATCATCAAAGCAATCTTTCCTACTATATAGTTGAAGTGATACGTGATATGTTGGGTCATGAATTCCATTACCGCTGTGAATATTCATGGCCCAATTATCATTAAGTTTATGTTTAGATTAGGTTTTTTTTTTAATTTTTAAGTTTTTTGAATTTTTTTGTTAAAAAGTAAATATAAAAATATAAAAAAAATCAAAAAAAGTCACATTAAAACAAATCAGTTGATTTTTTTTTTACTTTTAAGCCAATAAATTCTTTTAAAAAGTTAACAAAAACACAGGCTAATTAAGAAAACGAAGCAAACACGGCGTGAACGGTTCTGCAATTGGGAAAATGATGAAGTGATTTCTGGATTTCGTTAACGCCATGTTTGGCCATACTCAAATGTTCTTTTTTTTTTTTTGCCCGAGACGTGGATCGAAGATTTTTGTTTTGGAGTAGAAGATGAACCATAGCGAAAATTCGCGACCGTTGGGATCTTCTAGGTTTTGTTTAAGATCGCGTTTGGTTATCATCAAATAATCATATAGCTTATTTGATCATTTAACGCTCATATGAACTTTGATTCAAGTGTGGTTTGTGGTTTGATCTGATAGATTTGAAATTTAATTTTCTATCACCGGGCTTTAAGATTTTCCTAAATTATGAAAATTTTAATGGTAGTTTTTTATGCTTTTATTTATTGCTAGAAACTTCAATAAATGCCATAAGTTTGTAAATTTATCACAAATGGTTTGTTTGATGATATCAATTTGGTGGACATATTATGTAAGTTTATTTTGTCACATGTATATGTCTTTTTATATGCTAATACTAATTATGGTGATTATAATTTGTTTCTATATTTAAAGAATTTTTGTTCACTAATACAAATTTTTAAGTAATGAATATCAAAATAAATTAAGATTAGCCACAGCAACTTAAGTCATAATGATAATCACATAAATTTTTTTTTAAAAAAAAAATCGTAAATGATATGTGCATCATAGTGACAATTAATTCATAAAAAATAATGATTTCAATTATACACGACAGTTGTTACTTTTTATGATTTAGTTAGAATAAGATAATAAATTTGAGTATTAAGAATAAAATTTTTCCTAAACCCACAAGTATGAAAATTTTTATTTCCAGTACTTATTATTTATTAGCCTTGTTAATAAAATTTTTAATAAATTCATAAATAAACAACTTTTTCCTATAAAAAGATTAGAATTTACTACTGAATTAACATTGATTAATTTAGACAAAAATTTATTTTTCATAACATTAATGTTTATGTTTTTGGTTATTACACGTATTGTTATTGAGAATTAATTTTGTTTCTAGTGTGTAAGCATTAAATATTTCTAATTATGTTGGTCAAAAAAATTATTTCTTTTTTAGACTAAAACTTTTCTATAAAAGGTATAAAGATTTTGCACTGTCAGTTTATCAAATAGATTTACCATTATTGATCAATGTATACACCTGAAGGTTAGTGGAGGTAAAAATTATTTTTATAGTTATTAATGCGATTAAAGTTCTATTTTAAGCATTTGTTCGGGTTGGCTACATTTAAATTAATCTCTCGTTAATGTGTGATTATGCATATTGAGTAACACATATTGCGGATGAACAGATTCAGTTAAAAATAATTAAAAGCTACAACTAAAGTAACGAGATACATGTTAACAACGGAAACTATAAGTTCATTATTTATTAGAAATTTTTTGCTTGTTTAAACTTGGAGGTTTAAAATTATAACGCAGATATTATGGGTTTTAAGTTTATCGATTTTTGGATCAAGAATATTAAATAACCTTATAAAAATTCGACTATACTTTTGTACTATAAGAATAATAAGGATAAATGTCGAAAAAAAATTATCAACATAGAATATCTCATTATAAGAGTGAATGCTGAGTAACAGAAAGTGTTTATTGAGTACAAAGTATTTAGGCTAATGATTATGGATTTCATGACTAAAAAGTTGTCGACAATACAGTACACTGATAATGTGATACTTATAAAACTTGTTAGCAATTATTTATTTTATTTTTCTCATTAACAGCTCATTTTATACACAGTTAAATTCTTCGAGTATAAAGCAAACGTGTACATAAAGTTTTGTATAAGTCTATCCGTTGGAATGCATAAAGTGGAACCTAAATAGTTAACTAGTAACAAATTCATAAAGTTAAAGTAGCTTATAAAGTACGTATTTAGATAATACTATATATTGTAACACATGAAAAGAAATACTTCTAATAGTATAACATTCATAATTCATGTATAGAGTTCTTTATTTGAATGAGAGTATTTTACCATAGAAGACATTAGTGATATAATAACCATATTCAGTTATTGTCAATCATTAAATTATAAAGTTTAATATGACCCAAATGCAAGAATGTTAGAATTTTTCATTAGAGAAAATTTAACTATGGTCCACAGAGGTATTTATAATTGTTTGTATTATTTAATGCAAGAATGTTAGAATTTATAATTGTTTGTAAATAACTAATATATCTATTATATTAAAAGAATATTAGTGAAAATTTGCGTTTATTTGTGAATAGGTACCTATTATGAATATGTGTAATTGATACTTCCTAATGAAAATGTATCGTTGTCTATAAATAAAGAGAAGTTCCTAATCCAGCCTTAAACGAAAATACATGTAATCGATCAACAGTTTTCATCAAGATAAGACTATAAGGTTAAAAAACTCACTATGTAAATATAGAATTTTTCAATACTTGAACAATCATAGTTTGGTGACTTAATTTTTTAGCTAGCTTTTTTAAGTTTGTTGTTTTGTTAAAAGTTAGCTTTTTTACTTTTTGTTTAAATTGAATAATTTTATCATTCTTTATATTTGATATCAACAATTATATATAATTGACAGTAGTAATAAATATATATGAATAAGGAGAATTTTTGTATTTTAAAAGTGGTAGGAGTTTGAATAGAATATTCTGTGAGTTTATATTTTCATTTGACTTTTTGATATTTTAGCTTTTTTGCCAAATATGCAACATTGATTTTTTAACATTTTTAACCAAAAAGCTATAAAGCCAAAGTTACAAATCATGGCTTAAGTCCAATTTTTTATCTTTTCACCTAAAATTTAAATTTTTTAAAAACCTCATTTTTCAACTTAAAAGTTTTAGTTTCTTTGTTTTTTATACTTTTAAAAAATATCATCACTTTTATTATATAAATTTATTTTTTATAAAAATTATATTTTAAAAATGTATTCGTCAAAATCTATCAAACAAGATTTATATTAAATATAAAATTATCTAAAAATAACATTTTTAAAATTATAACTTTAAGCAAAACATTTTATTTCTTAATTTAAAATTACTTTAAGCTTTTGGCTGAAACCTGCTTGGGATAGTTTTTAAACTTGACTTTTAAGATATTTAGCTTTTTTTAAAAAAAGAGGAATTGAAAAAATAAGAGTGTTTGAAATAATTTTAAAAAGTAAATGTTAAAAGAAAAAAAAATAAATTTAGCTTTTTTTGAATTACTTCAAAAGCTGTGCAATACTTTTAAACCAAACGAATCGACTTGAAAGCTGGGCTTTTTAAAAAAAAATTAGCTGCACTTTTGATTCTGAATAAGCTCAAACGAATTTTTAATTTTTTGAGTTTAAAGTAATTTTTTAAAAAAAAAACTTAAAAAGTAAATTAGCAAATGAGACATTTACCTTTAAGTAACAAACATGTATCATTTTGAGAAAAGGAAGCACTTAACATCCAACTCATCTTTGTGGGACCCTGTAAAATAAATTATTGGATTTTGTTTTAAGAAACAAAAATACAGTTCATTAGTAAATTACTAAATACATTTGTTTTATCGGCACATATAGATCAATTCACATTACTAAGGTCTTGATTGATAACCTTAATTTTTGATTTTTTGATTACAAATAACAAAAAGTCAATATTATTTGTTTGGCTAAAAAATAAAAAAATTAAAAAATCAAAAAATTAAATTAAAATGCAAACTCTCATAGTATTCTATTCAAACTCTCAATACTTTTAAAATACAATAATACCAATTATTCGTAACTTATTTACTACCATTACCAACTACATATAATTGTTAATATCTGTTAGTTCTAGACAATTCAAGATGGAGTGAATTGGGTCTTAAAAAGATAATAGCAATGTTAAAAATCTTTTTAAATTTTTTTTAATATTACAAATAAATATAGCAAGTATAAATAAAAAATAAAGCAATACAAATATTAAAAAGATTAAAGATAGAAAAAATGAACCAGACACTAAAATTTATAGTGGTTCAGTTTCTTCTAAACCTACGTCTACTCTTTAAAACTCTTCTTGAGAATTTCACTTATGTAGAATGCTTACGGGTGTATTCAAAACCTTTTACAACTTCAAAACAATCCTACGAAAAGCACACCCCAGTTTTTTTTCTAATCTCCTGAGTTTTTTTAATGAGATTTACCCACTCACTCAAAGGACAAAAGATAACTCACCCTTAGATACAATAAATATGATGATTTAATGAGTATCACTCTTTTTTTTTCAGAAATGATTGGCAATAAGTGAAGAATAAAGAGATGAGATACAAGAGCTGGAGTTATAAACAATAAATGAGAGCATGAAGAGTTTTGACTTTGAATCAAGAAAAATAACAATGAATATAAGTTTTCAGATCTCTTAAATACTGATGAGTAACTTCTTATATAAACTCTTGAGGTTTCATGACCGTTAGAGGTAGGTGGGAGCATTAAATGCAAAAAATTCAACCGTTAAAACTCTGCCATGTATTTTGAATTTCGTCGCAAGTGTCGACACATTTGCTTTTGGGTCGACACAAAACGTCTAGGGCATGGTTCTTCAAGTAATTGGGTCGACTCAAACCTTCTGTGGTGTCGACACGATTTTTGCATTTTTCTCACCAACACAACAGTGTCGACACTAATGGTTTTGGTGTCGACTTAATTTGTTCTTTAGCTTTCCGGGAGGGCCTTTTTGTGTCGACTCATTTTGCCTTTGATGTCGACACTAAAATGTGCAAGAACCCTCGATGGTTTTGTGTCGACTCAAAATTTCTTCAAAAGGGTTCAATATATTTGTGTCGACTCTTCTTCAATTTGTGTCGACTCACAAATTCTGCAGGCGGCCACGATACTTTTGTGTCGACTCGTTTCCAATTTGTGTTGACTCAAAATTTTAAATAACTGAAGTGAAAAAACACTTTAGTGTCAACTCAAACTTAGTTTGTATTGTGTCGACTCAAAAGTCATTTGTATCGACTCAAAGTTTTGATACCAGAGACATCTTCAACGAATATGTTCGGGTGTTAACTTATTTGCTCAAAAGTGTTGACACACTTGAGAACTTCAAATAGTTTTTGCCTTAAAGTGTTGACTCAAATATCAATTTAGGTCAACACAAAATATTTTCATTCAAAAATATTTAAATGTTAATTCATTTTAAAGATGAGTCATTTCATAAGACTAAATGTGTCAACTTATTTGTCATTTTGTGTCAACACTACATTTTTAAAAATATTAAATATTATCCTTTTAAATCAATTTATTCTTAAAAAATAAATTATCAAAATTATCAAAATCTAAATAAAAAAAACCCTTGAACTAACAATATCAAATATATATAAAGGTAAATTTGTCTATTTTGAATAAAAAGTAAAAAAATTAACTTTTAAATTTGGCTAAAAATGCAAAAAAAAAGAATAAAAAATTTAAATTTTAAGCTATTTGACAATTGGGCCCTAAATACATTTGTTTTATCATCACATAGAAATAATGGATTGATCGAAGAAAATAGTGTATAGCAAATAACCTTCAATCTAAGTACCATAGGAAAGTGCACAACAATAGCGGCGACCCTTGTCGGCATTGAGGAGAGCAATGACCATTAACGGCGATTTGCCCGGGCTCATTACTATAGTGACCCGACCTTGCTAAAGCCTGAGCCTTAACACGGATGGGCTAGGCGTGGGCCTTGGTTTTGTGGCTCATAGCTTAGCCTAAGCCTGGGGCCTAGCCTATAAGCCTATAAAAAAATAAAACGAAAAAGGATAATCCTTCCCACGACCGTCTTGATCCGAGGCCTCCAACGATAACAACCAACTACATTTTGAACTTCAAAGACCCAATTCGATTTCCATTTGATCCTACGTTCAGAAACATATAATTCTTGGGCGGGTCCAACCCATCCCAAACCTAGCTGTTGGGCCAAAATTTGAAAATCATGATAACATAACTACATTCCTAGAAAGGTGGGGGCAAAAATTTAAAATGATGGAAAGTTATGGATTAAGTCTCAAGATGTGCAATAAAGAGGAATTAACTGGGTAAAGGACACATGACATAAATAAAGGTCTTCAAATGTTTGGAAATAGAAGAAGAGAAACTGCTGGCAAAGGAATAGGGATACGCAACACATGTCATTTTGAAAATGGGTCAAAGGAAAAATCAACCGTTGGAGTGGAAAATGAAAATAATCAGGATGTTTTGTTATACTGTTGATTATAAAAAGCAGGAACTCCAAAGAACATCAAACACACATCCATCACATATCAAAGTCCAGAGCTTATTTCAGTTCTTATACTGTAGTTACATTTCTTTCCATTTATAGTTCAAGTCCATCAATTAGTCCTTATTTCGTCGCAATTCGTAGAATTAGATTTAATTTTTGTGAATTAGCATTAACCTTTGTTTCCATCTATGTTCATTTTAATTTAGTAATAAAGTCAGTTCAAGTTTAGTTTCACTTTCAGTTCATTCGTCCGGTGATTTTTATTCAATTTAATTCAAAAGACACTTGAAAATTATTGATAGTTCCCTTCATTGAGACAAGAATCAAGCCAGTAGCTTTTTGGTTCGAGACACACACAATTCGATCTAACTTAAAGTCAGGTTGGCACAATTCCAAACACAAGTGAATGCATTCGTCTTAGTACGTACATACTACACTACTAAGTCCTGAACGACTTTCAGCATAAGGCCAACACCAGCCCAAGGCCCCCAGCGATCAAATTTTTCTTTTTCTAAACACAAAAGTTTTTCTTTAAACTTGCCTCCACTCTCCCTCTCTCTCTCTCTCTCTCTCTCTCTCTAAAGTATCAAACTCTCAATTCTCTGATTCTATTAAATTCTCTATTATTTAAAGTTATATTAGATAATTTAATCTACTTTAAAATTCTCAAAATTCTACTGGTTTACCAAGTGGAATTTACATCAAGATCAAGTATTCAATATCAAAATCAAGATCAAATTTCAACAAAATTAAGATCAAGATCAAGATTGGCGATCAAAATTATAACAAAATCAAGCATTGCATCGCCATTTGGTTAAATTTAATTTTTATATTTTAAACTATCTTTAGTTATATAATATTTTTTTAGAGTTAATTAATTGTTAATCCTATTTGTAAGACTTTTACAAATTTAGCCCAACTACTATTTTCTTTAAGTTCTAGTCCTATTTTTTAAAATGCTATTTTAAAATAGAACAAATATACCCGTTATTGACTTGTAGAAGGAGAGAGAAAGAAATAAAACTTCTTCTGTGAGAACAAATATATTTATATATGATCATGTGTTTCTTTTCATATATGTATCTCTTGGTGTATAGCTTATGTTTTCAGTTGTAGAACATCATGTTTTGTATAGGTGTTATACATGTTATGCGTGCAGGGGATTTGGCTTGGTTGCCTTTTTTCAGTTTCTCTCCCAGCGACAACCGCTCGAGCAGGCTGGTGGCAGAGTGTTAGTCCGAGAGGTGACCGCTCGAGCGACAACCGCTCGAGCAGGCTGGTGGCAGAGTGTTAGTCCGAGAGGTGACCGCTCGAGCAACAACCGCTCGAGCAGGCTGGTGGCAGAGTGTTAGTCCGAGAGGTGACCGCTCGAGCGGTGCTTGGGCACTCGAGCGGTGGTGTGGCAGGGCCTATGTCGGCAAGGGGGCCACTCGGGCAGTGCTTGGGCGCTCGAGCGGTGGGGCCTGGGCGCGAAAATCTATAAAAGCTACAAATATCTTTTTAGAGACTCAAAATATCTTTTTCAAGCAAATCTTTTTCTCTCCACCTTTTCTCTACCTTCTCTCTAGCTTTCGGTGGGCCCGGGGCTTTGTTTTTGGTGGCTCGATAGCATATCCTTGCTATCGTTGGCGTGGGCTTCGTATCCATCCGAATGAATTCTCGTTCTAACGCTGTTCAATTTTGAGGCGTCGAGCTTTTAGCTCTCCGAGATTGAATTCTAGACCTTACTGCTGTATAAGAGTGATATATGCGATTATATGCGTTTTTATCGGCTAAAAATTATATTAAATATGATTTTCATGTTTTTAAACCTTGGTTTTGGGTAAAAGTGGGTTTTAAGCCTTTTCTTGATTTTATACATGATCTGGATATGTTAATATATGTGGTTTTCAAAATGAGGTTTGAAAACGAGATGTTTTTGTAAAAACATGCCTTTGGAGGTTTGGAGCTAACCCTTGGGGTTGAGTCTCAATTTTGTGAAACTCAGTTGTTACATGCACGTAGATCTCCATGTGGATGGATTGAATCACTTTTATACATGCGATGTAAAACTGCTTTGTGGGTTTTAAAAATTTTTCCATAGATGTATCGAAACAACGGGTGTGTTGGTTGAGTTAGGCTTCCATTGCTCCTCGGTGCAAGTCTGAAAATGTGCGCAAAGTAGGTCCCTACGTGTCTTCGGGTTAGTCCCCGTAAACGAGGTGGTTGGGTGCTTAGTACCCTCGGGCTCAGGTCCCGTAAACTAAGTTGTTGGGTGCTTAGTACCCTCAGACTCAGATCCCATAAACTAAGTAGTTGGGTGCTTAGTACCCTCGGGTTGTGGTCCTGTGAACTAACTGGTTACATTGTCGTGACTCCGTATAGAGCTTGTCATTACATAACAGACCATGAGTGGTTCTAGGGTAATGGGTAAGAGTCTATAGTTGTTACCTGTGTCTGTGTGGCAGAGTCGGTACATAGGATCTAATTTTATCGGGTTTTCTCCTCGGCTGTGTGACCCAAGTGGAGCATACTGCTTATTACTAATTTTCCTTAACTGTGGCATGATATCTGTCAGGATTATATGCATAGTTTCAAGGATGGAAAACTAGTGATTTTTGAGAGAAAAATCCTTTTTAGCTCCTGTGGGTGAGCTTGTGTGTGTGTAATTGCATAGCCTGCTTTACAGTTTTACTGACTTTTCGTATTGGGTTTCGGTTCACGGTGTGGAATTTTGCTGTAAAAATATTTTCAGGTAACCACGTGGAGTTGACCTAGAGGCTTGTGGTGATGGAGAGCTTGCTGTAGTTTTTCTATTTTGGACATGTACTTATACATGTGATGCCTATTTCTGAAGACTGGTTTAGTACGCCGTGGAGTGATATATTTATTCATGTATGAGATTGCATGTTTAATATTTATGAGATTTGAACTGTGAAAATTTTTATCCAAATGAGGAATATTTTTGAGTTGATGATTTTTCAACTGCAAATCTTATTTTCTCAAACGGTGTTTGGGTGGGCTTTCGCGTGACCCTGGTGTTTGGGGCGTGACATCTTCTTGAAACCAAAGACGCCCACTGCCTTCTCTTTTCCTTCTCCAAACCCTAGCCCCTGCCCTGGACCACCACCACCTTCTCTTCCTCCGTTTCTTCTTTCTCGTCGTCGTTGCTGCTACTCCTCCTCCTCTTCCTCCTCGCTGCTTCGCAACCAAATCACTGGTGTCTTCAACCCTAGTTTCTTCTCCAAACCTGGCCTACGTGCTTCACAGACAAACTTCAATGGCATTTACAACCTCAACTCCCACCTCCACCACAACCTCGCCACCACCGCCATCTTCTCTGCCATCTTCTTCACTGTCCTCATTTTCAAGTCTGTCGTTTACAATGTGACCCAACTGTAGACACCCCAATTTGACCCCGCCTAATCTTAGGCGAATCCGATGATGAAAACAGGAGGAATAGTGCCTTAGTACGATTCTCGAGAGTTGATCCAAGCACAGTATTTGAACCCAGTCATCAAAAACTTTCAAAATCTCTGAAACCAATGAAATTGTACCAAACCATCGATAACTTGTTGCCCAAGTCATTGTTAGAAGTGGCGACCGCCATGTTCAT
>JAOTRH010005178.1:0-23832 GCA_034768845.1 Heliamphora exappendiculata
ATGGCAAAAGGCTATGGAATCTGAGATAGAGTCCATGTACTCTAATCAGGTCTGGGAGCTTGTAGATCCATTAGATGTGATAAAACCCATCGGGTGGAAATGGATCTTCAAGAAAAAGAGAGGAGTGGACGGGAAGGTGGAAACCTTCAAAGCTTGGCTTGTTACGAAGGGGTTTACTTAGAAAGAAGGGTTCGATTATGAGGAAACCTATTCGTCGGTGGATATGCTTAAGTCAATTCAGATTCTCTTATCCATTGCTGCTCATCTCGATTATGAGATTTGGGAAATGGACGACAAGATGGTATTTCTTAACGGAAGTCTTGACGAGAGCATCTATATGATGCAGGCAGACGGGTTTATAGCAAAGGGCCAAGATCATATGATCTGCAAGCTTAAGAAATCTATTTATGGGCTTAAGCAAGCATAAAAGTCTTGGAACACTCGATTTGACCGGGTGATTAAAAGCTTTGGCTTTGATTACTGTCCTATCAAGTATTGCGTATACTAGAAGCGCGATGGGCATAAGGTGGCATTTCTAGTCATTTATGTTGATGATATTCTCCTAATAAAAAATGATGTGGGGTTGCTATCTTCGGTGAAGGTGCGGTATCGAGTTAATTTGACATGAAGGACTTGGGAGAAGCAGGCCAAATCCTTAGGATCAAACTCATTCGAGATCGATCACGTAGGATGTTGGGCTTATCCCAAGCCCATTACATTGACTTGATCATTACTCGTTTTGGCATGAAAAATTCTAAGAAAGAATTTATTCCTTTCAGACATGGGATTACTCTATCTAGGGATCGGTGCCGTAGGACACCTCAGGAGATAGAGAGGATGAGAGCTATTCCTTATGCTTTCGCAGTAGGAAGTCTCATGTATTTCATGCTTTGTACTAGACCAGATATCTGTTATGCCGTTGGCATAGTAAGCAGATATCAGTCTAATCCTGAAAAAGAGTATTGGACTGCGGTCAAAAATGTACTCAAGTACCTGAAAAAGACTAGGGAGTATATGTTGGTGTACCAGGCTGATAACCTTATACCCCTTAAGTATACAGACTCAAATTTCTAGGCTGATAGGGATTCAAGGAGGTCCACCTCAGGATACGTGTTTTCTTAGAGAAAATACATTGAGGGGAAGTGATGTCTCATCCAGGAGACTTTACAATGTAGAGATGTTGTGGTTTGCATGGTTGCATCTGCAGATAACCTAGCGGATCCTTTTACTAAGGTAGAAGGGTTAGGTGCCAGATGTGTTCCTCAATGGCTTTCAGTATAAGTGGGAGATTATTGGGAATGTATATTGAAAAGTTATGCTTTTTATGTATTTTATTCTAAATCCATGGCACATTAATAAGAAACATTTGAGATGATTTTGCATTTATGGTTTCATATTTATATTTGTGATGCATGAATACATAGTCCGTATATTCTGTTCAGTATTTGACTTGGTGCGTGATGCACGGAAGATCGGGTCAAAAGTTCTGACAGATTATACAGGTAGGCTCACAATCGCAAAGGAGCTGGTCTTGGCTAGGTCAAACGGATCGAATTTAGGTTTTGGAAATTCGATGTTCGAGCTCGATGTGTTAGTACACTTGGAGTGTATTGAGCGGGATCAACGGGATGATCATTTCTATACTGACTATATGAATTTGATCCACATCCCGTATTATCATATATTGCACGAACTCTTAATCCTGAATTGATTGATTAATTGTGTTCAGATGATGTACAGTACTATGAGTCGTCAATTGTTGAGATTTTCTCGATGAGATCAACAATACCGATGAGTTGGGTACTGGCATTGTTTGTCCGATGATTGATAATCTGCTGACGAAAACCATGTCCATTTTAGGTTGAGGAGTTCCCCCTCGTGTGCTTTGCTTATACGTTTGATTATGCTAAACCTGTACAGTGGGTCTTCGGATCCGACATATCAAAAGGAAAAGCGGTGCAGTTGCGAGGAGAAGAGGATAATTAAATCGGGTTGTCAGTAACCTAATTTAGTTATTGGGAATTCATATCTTTAACGTGGGGAGAATTCAGTGCATTTGACAATTGAAAACTCTAGACATAATTTGAGTTAGGATCAGGAGTTCAGTCACGACCTTTAGTGGAATAAGTTTTGGTTCGTGCGAGAAAGGATCTAACTTGGGGACAGAGTTAGGGATATTCAGTTTTCTTGTACGATTTGTCCGAGTCCTATACTTTTTCGTGATCCCTCACGTAGCCCATTATACGTACGGATAATTTTCGTAAATGTTTCGGTTATTATTTAATCTAATTTGAATGCTGGTTTTGCCGCCAGAGACATTCAGGAATTAAATTGAATTGGATGGTTTCAGAATTTGGCACACCTAGGGATCGTTCCCGAGGTGGCCGGCCCTAATGGAGGGAATAAGGATTTGGTTTTAGATGGATACGTATCTCTTTCTTATTTTATGGGATAGAAAGACACATGTACTATATATATCTTAAGGAATATATGCAAATATATAATAAGAGGTTAAACATAACCCTAATCCCTAACCAAGCCGCCACCCCCACTCTCTTTTGGAAAATTGATTTTTGCTTTTTGGAGACAAGTGAGAAGAAACCGAGGAAGAGGAAAAGTTTTCGATCGGAATCGGTGCCCACACACCAAGATCGTCGTAGTGCGCCCGGGTCATATGTGAGAAGGTTGTAAGGTCTCCTTCAACGTATTTAGAACTTCCTGAAGCTCTTCGACAAGTTTCATAAAGGTATAATGCTATGAAGTTTAATATAGTTCGTTGGTTTCATGAAAAATGCACACGCCAAAGGTTGCCTAGTCTTTATCTAGGACTTTTGAAATAACCGAAGGGTCGTCACTTACAGACGAACCGAGGGTTTGGGTGCCAAGTTTTTTTCTAGGGCTTTTAAAAACCATAGGGTCGTCACATATATACGAACCTAGGGTTTAGATGCCTAGTCTTTTTCTAAGGCTTTCGAAATAACCGAAGGGTCGTCACTTGCACACGAACCTAGGGTTTGGATGCCTAGACTTTTTCTAGGGCTTTTGAAAGAATCGAAGGATCGTCACTTACACCCAAACCAAGGGTTTGGGTGCCTTATGTTTTTTTAGGGCTTTTGAAAGAACCGAAGGGTCGTCACTTACACACGAACCTAGTTTTTGGGTGCCTAGTCTCTTTCTAGGGCATTCGAAAACCGAAGTGTCGTCACGTACATACGAACCTATGGTTTGGGTTCCTTGTCTTTCACTAGGGCTCTTGAAAGAACTGAAGGAACACTAGGGATTTTGAAAAACTGAAGTGTCGTCACATACACACGAACCTAGGCTTTGGGTTCCGAGTCTTTTTTCAAGACTTTTGGAAGGACCGAAGGGTCGTCACTTGCACCCAAACGTAGGGTTTGGGTGCCCAATCTTTTTTAAGGGCTTTTGAAATAATTGAAGCATCGTCACTTACACACGAACCTAGGATTTGGGTGCCTTGTCTTTTTCTAGGGCTTTAAAAAATCGAAGGGTCGTCACATACACACGAACCTTGGGTTTTAGTGCTAAATTTTTTTCTAGGGCTTTTGAAAGAACCAAAGAGTCGTCACTTACACCCCAACCTAGGGTTTGGGTGCCTATTCTTTTTCGAGGGCTTTTGAAAGAACTGAAGGGGGATTAGTCTTTTTCTTGGGATTTTTAAAGAATCGAAGGGTCGTCATTTACACACGAACCTTGGGTTTGGGTGCCTAGTCTTTTTCTAGGCTTTTGAAAGTACCGAAGGGTCGCCACTTACACACGAACCTAGGGTTTGGATGCCTAATCTTTTTCCTGGGCTTTTGAAAGAAATGAAGAGTCGTTACTAACACACGAACCTAGGGTTTGGGTGCCATGTCTTTTTCAAGGGCTTTTAAAAAAATCGAAAGGTCGTCACTGACACACGAACCTAGGATTTGGGAGTCTAGTCTTTTTTCAGGCTTTTGAAAGAATCGAAGGATCGTCACACACAAAAGAACCGAGGGTTTGGGTGCCTACTCATTTTCTAAGCCTTTTGAAAAAATTGAAAGGCCGTCACTTACACATGAACCTAGGGTTTGGGTGCCTTGTCTTTTTCCAAGCTTTTGAAAAAATCGAATGATCGTCATTTACACAAGAACCGAGTGTTTGGGTGCCTAGTCATTTTCTAAGGCTTTTGAAAAAATCAAAGGGTCGTCACTTATACATGAATTTAGGGTTTGGGTGCCAAGTCATTTTCTAGGGCTTCTGAAAGAACGAAGGAAAGTCACCTGCACACCAACCTAGGGTTTGGGTGCTTAGTCTTTTTCAAGGGCTTTTGAAAACTAAAGGGTCGTCACATATATACGAACTTAGGGTTTGGGGGCCTAGTCTTTTCCTAGAGCTTTTGAAAGAACTGAAGGATCATCACTTACACACGTACGAAGGGTTTGGGTGCCTAGACATTTTCTAGGATTTTTAAAATAACCGAAAGGTCTTCACTTACACACGAACCTAGGTTTGGGTGCCTAGTCTTTTTTTAGGGCTTTTGAAATAATCGAAGGATCGTCACTTACACAAGAACCGAGGGTTTGGGTGCCTAGTAATTTCCTAGAGCTTTGTAAAGAACTAAATGGTCATCACTTACCCATGAACTTAGGATTTGGGTGGCTAGTCTCTTTCTAGAGCATTTGAAAGAACCGAAGGAAGGTTACTTACAGACCAACCTAGGGTTTGGGTGCTCAACCTTTTTCTTGGAGTTTTGAAAACTGAAGGTTCGTCACTTACACACGAACCTTGGGTTTGGGTGCCTAGTCTTTTTTTAGGGGTTTCGAAAGAACCGAAGGATCGTCATTTACACACGAACCTAGGGTTTGGGTGCTTAGTCATTTTCTAGGGCTTTTGAAAGATTCGAAGGGTCACCACTTACACACGAACCTAGGGTTTAGGTGCATTGTCTTTTTCTAGGACTTTTGAAAATCGTAGGATTGCCCAATACACACGAACCTAGGGTTTGGGTGCATTGTCTTTTTCTAGGACTTTTGAAAATCGTAGGATTGCCCAATACACACGAACCTAGGGTTTGGGTGCCTTGTCTTTTTCTGGGGCTTTGGAAAATCGAAGGGTCTTCACATACACACAAATCTAAGGTTTGGGTGCCTAGACTTTTTTTAGGGCTTTTGAAAGAACCGAAGGGTTGTCACTTACACACGAACCAAGAATTTGGATGCCGAGTTTTTTTAGGGCTTTTGAAAGAATCGAAGGGTGCCTTGCCATTTTCTAGGGCTTTTAAAAGAATCGAATAGTCATCATAAATGCACGAACCTAGGGTTTGGGGGCCTCGTATTTTTTTAGGGCTTTTGAAAGAACCGAAAGGTCGTCACTTACACACGAACCTTGGGATTTGGTGCCTAGTATCTTTCTAAGGCTTTTGAAAGAACCGAAAGGATGTCATTTACACACAAACCGTGGGTTTGGGTGCCTGGACTTTTTCTTGGGCTTTGGAAAATCGAAGGGTCGTCACATACGCGCGAACCTTTGGGGACAAACCTTTGGTTTGGGTGCCTAGTCTTTTTCTAGGGCTTTTAAAATAACCGAAGGGTCGTCACTTACACACGAACTTAGAGCTTGGTTTCCTAGTCATTTTCTAGGGCTTTTGAAGACCGAAGGGTCGTCACATACAGACGAACCTAGGGTTTGGGTGTCTAATCTTTTTCTAAAGCATTTGAAAGAACTGAAGGAAGTCTAGGGCAATTGAAAAAATCGAAAGGTCATCACATACACACGAACCTAGAGTTTGGGTGCCTAGTACTTTTCTGGGGATTTTGAAAGAACCGAAGGGTCGTCACTTACACACAAACCTATGGTTTGAGTGCTTAGTCTTTTTCTAGAGTTTTTAATAGAATCGAAGGGTCGTCACTTACACACGAATCTAGGGTTTGGGTGCCTTGTCTTTTTTTAGGGGCATTAATAAATCGAAAGGTTGTCACATACACATGAACCTCGGGTTTGGGTGCCAAGTCTTTTTCTTGGACTTTTGAAAGAACCGAAAGGTCGTCACTTACACACGAACCTATGGTTTGGGTGCCTTATCTTTTTCTACGGATTTTGAAAGAACCGTAGGGTCGTCAATTACACACGACCTAAGGGTCGTCACATATAAACAAACCTAGGGTTTGGGTACCTAATCTTTTTCTAGGGCTTTTGAAAGAACTGAAGGGTCATCACATACACACGAATCAAGTGTTTGGGTGTCCAGTCTTTTTTAGGGCATTTTAAAGAACTGAAGGATCGTCAGTTACACACGAACCTAGGATTTGGGTGCCTTGTCTTTTTCTAGGGCTTTTAAAAATAGAAGGGTCGTCCGATACACACGAACGAAGGGTTTGGGTGCCTAGTCTTTCTCTATGGATTTTGAAAGAACAAAAGCATCGACACTCACACACGAACCTTGAGATTTTGAAGAAACGGAAGAGTCGTCACTTACACATGAACATAGGGTTAGGGTTCCTAGTCTTCTTATAGGGCATTTGAAATAACCGATGGGTCGTCAATTACACACAAACTTAGAGTTTGGGTGCCTAATCTTTTTCTAGGGCTTTTAAAAGAACCAAAGGGTCGTCACTTACACAGGAACCTAGGGTTTGGGTGCCTTGTCTTTTTCTATGGCATTTGAAAATTGAAGGGTTCACATACACATGAACCTTGGGTTTGGGTGCCTAGTCTTTTTCTAGGGCATTTAAAAGGACCGAAGGGTTGTCACATACACACGAACCTAGGTTTTGGGTGCCTAGTCTTTTTTTAGGGCTTTGGAAAACCGATGGATCGTCACATACACACGAACCATTGGTTTGGGTGCCTGGTCCTTTTGTTGGAATTTTAAAAGAACCGAAAAATTATTACATGCACATGAACCTAGGATTTGGGTGCCTAGTCTTTTTTTAGGGCTTTTGCTAGGGCTTTTGAAAGAACCGAAGGGTTGTTATTTACACACGAACGTAGGGTTTGGATGTTTAGTCTTCTTCTATGGCTATTAAAAGAATCGAAGGATGACTAAGGATTTTGAAAGAATCAAAGGGTTGTCACTTACACATGAACCTCGGGTTTGGGTGTCTCGTCTTTTTCTAGGGCTTTTGAAAGAACCAAATGTTCATCACATACAGGCAAACCTGCGGTTTAGGTGCCGAGACTTTTTTTAGGAATTTTGAAAGAACTAAATGGTCGTCACTTACACATGAACCTAAGGTTTGGGAACCTAATCTTTTGCTAGGGCTTTTGAAAGAATCAAAGGGTCGTCACTTACCCACGAACCTAGGATTTGTGTACCTGGTCTTTTTCTAGGGCTTCGAAAAAAATCAAAGGGTCGTCACTTACACATGAACCCTGGGTTTGGGTGTCTTGTCTTTTTTTAGTGCTTTTGAAAGAACTGAAGGATCGTAATTTAAACACGAACCTAAGATTTGGGTGCCTAGTCTTTTTCTAGGGGTTTTAAAAGAATCGAAGGGTGCCTAGTCTTTTTCTAGGGCTTTTGAAAGAACCGAAGGGTCATTACTAACACACGATCCGAGGGTTTGGGTGCCTTGTCTTTTTTAGGGCTTTTAAAAAATCAAATGGTCGTCACTTACACACAAACCTAGGGTTTAGGTTTCTAGTCTTTTTCGAGGGCTTTTGAAAGAACCGAAGGTATGACACTTACAAACGAACCTAGGGTTTGGGTGCTTAGTCCTTTTCTAGGAATTTTGAAAGAACCGAAGGTATGACACTTACAAACGAACCTAGGGTTTGGGTGCTTAGTCATTTTCTAGGAATTTTGAAAGAATCGAAGGATCGTCTCTTATACACGAACCTAGGGTTTGGGTGCCTAGTCTTTTTTTAGGGCTTTTGAAAGAACTGAAGGGTCGTCACTTACGAACGAACCTAGTTTTTCGGTGCCTATTCTTTTTTTAGGGCTTTTAAAAATCTAAGGGTCGTCACGTACACACAAACCATGGGTTTGCGTGCCTAGTAATTTTCTAGGGCTTTTGAAAGAACTAAAGGAAGACTACAAATTTTGAAAAAACCGAAGGATCGTCACATACACACGAAACTAGCGTTTGGGTGCCTAGTCTTTTTCCAGGGGCTTTAAAAGAACAGAAGGATCGTAATATACACACAAATATGGGGTTTGGGTGCCGTGTCTTTTCCAAGGGTTTTTGAAAGAATCGAAGGATCGTCACTTACACACGAACCTAGAGTTTGAGTGCCTTGTCTTTTTATAGGGTTTTGAAAAATTGAAGAGTCGTCACATACACACGAAGCTAGGGTTTAGATGCCTGGTTTCTTTCTTGGGCTTTTGAAAGAACCGAATGGTCGTCATTTACACACGAACCTTGGGTTTGGGTGCGTATTCTTTTTCTAGGGCTTTTGAAAGAGCCGAAGGGGGCCTAATATTTTAATAAGAATTTTGAAAGAACCGAAAGGTCAACACTTACACATGAGCCTAGGGTTTGTGTGCCAATTCTTTTTCTAGGGCTTTTGAATGAACCGAAGGGTCGTCACTTACAGACGAACCAAGGGTTTAGGTCCTGGTCAGTTTCTAGGGTTTTTGAAAGAAATGAAGGGTCGTCACTTTCACACAAACTTAGGGTTTAGGTGTCTAGTTTTTTTCTAAGGCTTTTGAAAGCACCGAAGGGTCATCACTTACACACGAACCTAAGGTTTCGGTACCTAGTCTTTTTCTAGGGGTTTAGAAAAAATCCGAGGGACGTCACTTAGACACGAACCTAGGTTTTGTGTGCCTTGTCTTTTTCTAGGGCTTTTGAAAATCGAATGGTCGTCACATTCCCACGACGCTAGGCTTTGGGTGCCTATTATTTTTTATTGTTTTTGAAAGACCCGAATGGTTGTAACTTACACACGAACCTAGGGTCTGGGTAACTAATCTTTTTCTAGGGCTTTTGAGAGAATCGATGGGTGCGTAGTCTTTTTCTAGGGCTTTTGAAAGAACCGAAGGATCGTCACTAACACACGATCCTAGGGTTTTGGTGGCTTGTCTTTTTAGTGCTTTTGAAAGAATCAAAGGGTCGTCACTTACACTCGAACCTAGGGTTTGGGTACCAAGTCTTTTTCTATGGCTTTTGGAAGAACCGAAGGGATGACACTTACTAACGAACCTAGGGTTTGGGTGCTTAGTCTTTTTCTGAGGCTTTTGAAAGAACTGAAGGGTAGTCCCTTAGACACAAACCTAGGGTTTGTGTGCTTAATCTTTTTTTAGAACTTTTGCAAGAACCGAAGAGTTGCCACTTACAGACGAACCTAGTTTTTGGGTGCCAAGTTTTTTTTCTAGCGCTTTTGAAAATCGAAGGGTCTTCACATACACACAAACCTTGGGTTTGGGTGCCTAGCAATTTGCTAGGGCTTTTGAAGGAACTGAAGGAAGACAACCGCTTTCGAAAAAATTGAAGGGTCGTCACATACACACGAACCTAGGGTTTGGATGCCTAGTCTTTTCTCAGGAATTTTTAAAGAACCGAAGGAACGTCACATACACACGAACCTAGGGTTTGGATGCCTAGTCTCTTTTCAGGAATTTTGAAAGAACCGAAGGAACGTCACATACACACAAACCTAGGGTTTTGGTGCCTAGTCTTTTCCAAGGGCTGTTGAAAAAATTGAAGGATCGTCACTTACACACGAACTTAGGGTTTGACTGCCTTGTTTGTTTCTTGGGCATTGAAAAATCGAAGGGTTGTCTCATACACACGAACCAAGGATTTGAATTCCTAGTTTTATTCTAGGGCTTTTGAAAGAACCGTAGGGTCGTCACTTACACACGAACCTAGGATTTGGGTGCCTATTCTTTTTCTAGGGCTTTTGAAAGATCCGAAGGGGGCCTAGTATTATTTTAGGGATTTTGAAAGAACCAAAGGGTCGACACTTACACACGAATCTAGGGTTTTGGTGGCTGGTCATTTTTCTGTGCTTTTAAAAGAAACGAAGGGTCGTCACTTACATACCAACTTAGGGTTTGGGTGTCTAGCCTTTTTTAGGACTTTTAAAAAAATCAAAGGGTCGTCACTTACACACGAACATAGGGTTTTTGTGCCTCGTCTTTTTCTAGAGCTTTTGGAAGAACAGAATGGATGACACTTACTAACAAACTTAGGGTTTGGGTGCTTAGTCTTTTTCTAAGGCTTTTGAAAGAACCGAAGGGTAGTCTCTAACACACAAACCTAGGGTTTGTGTGCTTAATCTTTTTTTAGAACTTTTGCAAGAATCGAAGAGTTGCCACTTACAGACGAACCTAGTTTTTGGGTGCCAAGTTTTTTTTCTAGCGCTTTTGAAAATCGAAGGGTCTTCACATACACACAAACCTTGGGTTTGGGTGCCTAGTAATTTGCTAGGGCTTTTGAAAGAACTGAGGGAAGACTACCGCTTTCGAAAAAGCCGAAGGGTCGTCGCATACACACGAACCTAGGGTTTGGGTACCTAGTCTTTTTTTAGGAATTTTGAAAGAATCGAAGGAACGTCACATACACACAAACCTAGGGTTTTGGTGTCTAGTTTTTTCCAACGGCTTTTGAAAAGATTGAAGGATCGTCACTTACACACGAACTTAGGGTTTGACTGCCCTGTCTGTTTCTTGGGCATTAAAAAATCGAAGGGTCGTCTCATACACACGAACCAAGGATTTGGGTCTCTAGTTTCATTCTAGGGCTTTTGAAAGAACCGTAGGGTCGTTACTTACACACGAACCTAGGGTTTGGGTGCCTATTTTTGTTCCAGGGCTTTTGAAAGAACCGAAGGGGGCCTAGTATTATTCTAGGGATTTTGAAAGAACCGAAAGGTCGACACTTAAACATGAACCTAGGGTTTGGGTGGCTGGTCATTTTTTTGTGC
This sequence comes from Heliamphora exappendiculata, assembly GCA_034768845.1. Lineage (NCBI taxonomy): Eukaryota > Viridiplantae > Streptophyta > Magnoliopsida > Ericales > Sarraceniaceae > Heliamphora > Heliamphora exappendiculata. The sequence continues at coordinate 10,849 of JAOTRH010005178.1, forward strand.
TTTTAAAAGAAACGAAGGGTCGTCACTTACATACCAACTTAGGGTTTGCGTGTGTTGCCTTTTTTTAGGACTTTTGAAAGAATCGAAGGGTCGTCAGTTACACACGAACCAAGGGTTTGTGAGCATAGACGTTTTCTAGGGCTTTGGAAAATCGAAGAGTTGTCACATGCACACGAACCTAGGGTCGTCACTTACACACGAACCTAGGGTTTGGGAGCCTAGGTTCATCACTTACATAATCGAAGGGTCGTCACTTACATAATCGAAGGGACGCTAGTTTCACACAAACCTAGGGTTTGGGTTCCTATAGTTTTTCTTGGAATTTTGAAGACCGAATAGTTGTCACACACACACGAACCTAGGATTTGGGTGTCTAGTCTTTTTCTAGGGCATTAGAAAGAGCCGAAGGAAGGCTAGGGCATTTGAAAAAATCAAAGGGTTGTTACATACCCACGAACCTAGAGTTTGGTTGCCTAGGTTCGTTACATACACACAAACCCTAGGTTCGTTACACACACACGAACATAGGGTTGGGGTGCCTAGTCTTCTTCTAGGGCATTTGAAATAACCGATGGGTCGTCACTTACACACGAACCTAGAGTTTGGGAGCCTAATCTTTTTTCTAGGGCTTTTAAAAGAACCAAAGGGTTGCCACTTACACACGATCCTAGAGTTTGGGTGCCTAGTCTTTTTCTAGGGCTTTTAAAAATCGAAGGGTTGTCACAGGCACACGGACCTTGGGTTTGGGTGCCTAATCTTTTTCTAGGGCTTTTGAAAGAACCGAAGGGTCGTCACATACACACGAACCTAGGGTTTGGGTACCTAGTCTTTTTTTAGGATTTTTGTAAGAACCAAAGGAAGAATGGGGATTTAGAAAGAACCGAACGGTCGTCACATACACACGAACCAAGGGTTTGGGTGCCTAGTCTTTTTTAAGGACATTTGAAAGAACCGAAGGGTCGTCACTTACACACGAACCTAGGGTTTGGGCACTTAGTTTTTTTCTAGGGCTTTTGAATGGTCCGAAAGGTCGTCACATACACACAAAACTCAGACTTGGGAGCCTAGTCTTTTTCTAGAACTTTTGAAAGACCCGAAGGATCGACATTTACACACAAACCTAGGATTTGGATGCCAAGTCTTTTTTTAGGGCTTTGGGAAATTGAAGGGTCATCACATACACACGAACCTTTGGTTTAGGTGTCTAGTCTTTTTCTAGGAATTTTGAAAGAACTGAAGGGTTGTCGCATACACACGAACCTATGATTTAAGTGCCTAGCCTTTTTAGGGCTTTTTTTTGGGCTTTTTAAAGAACCGAAGGGTCGTTACTTGCACACGAACCAAGGGCTTTGGTACCTAGCCATTTTCTATGGCTTTTGAAAGAATCGAAGGATGACTAGGGCTTTTGAAAGAATCGAAGGGTCGTCAAATGCTCGCGAACCTAGGGTTTGGGTTCCTAGTCTTATTCTAGGGCTTTTGAAAGAACTGCAGGGTTATCACTTACACACGAACCTAGGGTTTGGATGTATAGTCTTTTTCTAGGGCTTTTGACAGAATCGAAGGGTTATCACATACACACAAACCTAGGGTTTGGGTGCCGAGATTTTTTTTAGGAATTTTGAAAGAATCGAAGTGTCATCACTTACACATGAACCTGGGGTTTGGGTACCTAATCATTTTCGAAGGCTTTTGAAAGAATCGATGGGTCGTCACTTACATACGGACCTAGGGTTTGGGTACCAAGTCTTTTTCTAGGGCTTTTGAAAGAATCGAAGGGTCGTCACTTACAGACGAACCTAGTTTTTGGGTGCCTTGTCTTTTTCTAATGCTTTTGAAAGAACCGAAGGGTCGGTACTTACACTTGAACCAAGAATTTGGGTGCCTAGTCTTTTTCTATGGTTTTTGAAAGAATCGAAGGGTGACTAAGGCTTTTGAAAGATTCGAAAGGTTGTCACATACACACAAACCTAGAATTTGGGTTCCCAGTCTTTTTCTAGGGCTTTTGAAAGATTTGCAGGGTTGTCACTTACACACAAACCTAGAGTTTGGGTGTCTTGACATTTCTTAGGGATTTTGAAGAACCGAATGGTCATCACCTACATGCAAATCTGGGGTTTGGGAGCCGAGACTTTTTTTAGGAATTTTAAAAGAACCGAAGGGCTACACGAGAAACTAGGGTTTGGGTTCCTTTTCTTTTTTTTTTTTTAGAATTTTGAACGAACCGAAGGGTCGTTACTTGCCCACGAACATTGGGTTAGGGTGCCTAGTCTCCTTCTAGGGAATTTAAAATAACCGATTGGTCATCACTTACACACGAACCTAGAGTTTGGGTGCCTAATCTTTTTCTAGGGCTTTTAAAAGAACCAAAGGGTCGTCATTTACACACGAACCTAGGGTTTGGGTGCCTAGCCATTTTTAAGAGTTTTTGAAAGAACAGAAGGAAGACTAGGGCTTTAGAATGAACCGAAGAATCGTCACATACACACGAACCTAGAGTTTGGGTGCCTAGTCTTTTTTCAGGGCATTTGAAAGAACCGAAGGGTCGTCACTTACACACGAACCTAGGATTTGGGTGCTTAGTCTTTTTCTAGGGCTTTTTAAAGGTCCAAAAGGTCATCAGTTACACACGAACATAAGGCTTGGGTGCCTAGTCTTTTTCTAGGGTTTTTGAAAGAACCGAAAGATCGACACTTACACACGAACCAAGGATTTTGGTTCCTAGTCTTATTATAGGGCTTTTGAAAGAACTGCAGGGTTGTCACTTATACACGAACATAGAGTTTGGATATCTAGTGTTTTTTCAGGGCTTTTGAAGGAACCGAAGGGTCACCACATACACAAAAACTTAGGATTTGGGTGCCGAGACATTTTTTAAGAATTTGGAAAGAATCGAAGTGTCGTTACTTACACATGAAACTAGGGTTAGGGTACCTAATCTTTTTTAAGGGCTTTTGAAAGAAATCGAAGGGTTGTCACTTACACACGAACATAGGGTTTAGGTACCTAGTCTTTTTCGAGGGCTTTCGAAAGAATCGAAGGGTTGTCACTTACACACGAACCTAATTTTTGGGTGCCTAGTCTTTTTCTAAGGCTTTTGAAAGAACCGAATGGTCATTAATTACACACGAACCAAATGTTTGGGTGCCTAGACTTTTTCTATGGAATTTTAAAGATTCGAAGGGTTGTCATATACGCACGAACCTAGGGTTTGGGTGCCTAGTCTTTTTCTAGGGCTTTTGAAAGAACTTCTGGGTGGTCACTTACAAACGAACCTTGGGTTTGGGTGCCTTTCCTTTTTTTGGGCCTTTTGAAAACTGAAGGGTCGCCAGATATATACAAACCTAATGTTTGGTTGCCTAGTTATTTTCTAGGGCTTTTGAAAGAATTGAAGGATCGTCACTTACACTCGAAATAAGCGTTTGGATGTCTAGTCTTTTTCTAGCGCGTTTGAAAGAACCGAAGGGTCGCCACTTACACACGAACCTAGGGTTTTGGTGCTTAGTCATTTTCTAGGGCTTTTAAAAATCAAAGGGTCGTCTGATACGTACGAACCAAGGATCGTCACTTATACACGTACTTAGAGATTTTGAAAGAATCAAAGAGTCGTCTCTTACATGCGAACATTAGGTTAGGGTGCCTAGTCTTCTTCTAAGGCATTTGAAATAATCAATGGGTTGTCACTTACACACGAACCTAGAGTTTGGGTCCTAATCTTTTTCTAGGGCTTTTAAAAGAACCGAAGGGTCGTCACTTACACAGGAACCTAGGGTTTGGGTGCCTAATCTTTTTCTTGGGCTTTTGAAAATCGAAGGGTTGTCGCATCCACACGAACTTTGAGTTTGGGTGCCTAGTCTTTTTCTAAGAATTTTAAAAGAACCGAAGGGTTGTCACATACACACGAACCTAGGTTTTGAGTGCCTAGCCTTTTTTTTAGGGATGTTGAAAGCCCCGAAGGGTCGTTACATGCACACAAACCTAGGAATTGGGTTCGTAGTCTTTTTTTGGTGCTTTTTCTAGGGGTTTTGAAAGAACTGAAGGGTCGTTATTTACACGCGAACCAAGAGTTTGGGTGGCTAGTCTTTTTCAATGAATTTTGAAAGAATCGAAGGATGACTAGGGCTTTTGAAAGAATCGAAGGGTTGTCACATACACATGAACCAAGGGTTTGGGTGTTTAGTCATTCTCTAGGGTTTTTGAAAGAACCGAATGGTCGTCACATACATGCAAATCTGGGGTTTGGGTGCCGAGCCTTTTTTAAGAAATTTTGATACAACTGAAGGGTCGCCACTTACACGCGAACCTGGGATTTGGGTTCATAATTTTTTTCTAGGGCATTTGAATGAATCGAAGGGTCGTCACTTACACACGAACCGTGGGTTTAGGCACCAAATCTTATTCTAGAGCTTTGGAAAAAATCAAAGAGACGTCACTTACTCACGAATCTAGGGTTTGGGTGCCTTATCTTTTTCTAGGGCTTTTAAAAATCGAAGGGTCGTCACATACCCACGAACCTAGGCTTTTGGTGCCAAGTCTTTTTGCAGTACTTTTGAAAGAACGAAGGATCGTAACTTACACACGAACCTAGGGTTTGGATGATAAGTCTTTTTCTTGGGCTTTTCAGAGTATCGAAGGGTGCGTAGTCATTTTTTAGGGCTTTTAAAAAAACCAAAGGGTTGTTACTAACACACGATCCTAGGGTTTTGGTGCATTTTCTTTTCGAGGGCTTTTGAAAGAATCAAAGGGTCGTCACTTACACACGAACCTAGGGTATGGGTGCCTAGTCATTTTCTAGGGCTTTTGGAAGAACCGAAGGGATGACAGTTACAAACTAACCTAGGGTTTTGGTGCTTTGTCTTTTTCAAGGAATTTTGAAAGAACCGAAGGGTCGTCTCTTACACACGAATCTAGGATTTGGGTGCCTAGACTTTTTTTAGGGCTTTTGAAAGAACCGAAGGGTCATCACTTACAGACGATCCTAGTTTTTGGGTGCCTAGTGTTTTTCTAGGGCTTTTGAAAATGGAAGGGTCGTCACATACACACGACCCTTGGGTTTGTGTGCCTAGTAATTTTCTAGGGCTTTTGAAAGAACAAAAGGAAGACTACGACTTTTGAAAAAATTGAAGGGTCGTCACATACACACGAACCTAGGGTATGGGTGCCAGGTCTTTTTGCAGGGCTTTTGAAAGAACCGAAGGATCGTCACATACACACAAACCTAGGGTTTCAGTGCTTAAATTTTTTCAAGGGCTTTTGAAAGAACCGAAGGATCGGCACTTACACTCGAACCTAGGGTTTGAGTGCCTTGTCTTTTTCTAGAGCTTTGAAAAATCGAAGGGTCTTCACATACACACGAACCTAGGGTTTGGGTGCCTAATTTCTTTCTAGCGCATTAGAAAGAACCGAAGGGTCGTCATTTACTCACGAACCTAGGGTTTGGGTGCGTATTCTTTTTCTAGAGCTTTTGAAAGTACCGAAGTAGGCCTTGTATTTTTTTAGGGATTTTGAAAGAACCAAAGGATCGACACTTACACACGAACCTTGGGTTTGGGTTCCTAGTACTTTTCTAGGGCTTTTAAAAGAACCGAAGGGTCGTCACTTCCAGACGAACCAAAGGTTTGGGTGCTTAGTCATTTTTCAGGGCTTTTGAGGGAAACGAAGGGTCGTCGCTTACACACAAACTTAGGGTTTCGGTGTCTAGTGTCTCTCTAAGGCTTTTAAAAGAATCGAAGGGTCGTCACTTACATGCGAACCTAGGGTTTGGGTACCTAATCATTTTCTAGGACTTTGGAAAAAATTCATGGATCGTCACTTACACACGAACTTAGGGTTTGAGTGCCTTGTCTTTTTATAGGGCTTTAGAAAATCGAAGGGTCGTCACATTTCCACGACCCTATCCTTTGGATGCGTAGTCTTTTTTTATTGCCTCTGAAATAACCGAAGGATCGAAACTTACACACGAACCAAGGGTTTAGGTATCTAGACTTTTTCTAGGGCTTTTGAGAGAAACGAAGGGCGCCTAGTCTTTTTCTAGGACTTTTGAACGAACCGAAGGGTCATCACTAACACACGATCCTAGAGTTTGGGTGCCTTGCCTCTTTTAGGGGTTTTGGAAGAATTAATGGGTCGTCACTTACACACGAACCTAGGGTTAGGGTGTAAGACTTTTTCTAGGGCTTTTAGAAAAATCGAAGGGATGTCACTTAGACACGAACTTAGGATTTTTGTGCATAGTCCTTTTCTAAGGCATTTGAAAGAACCGAATGGTCGTCAGTTACACACGAACCTAGGGTTTGGGTGCCTATTCTTTTTCTATGGCTTTTGGAAGAACCGGTGGGCGTTTAGTATTTTTCTAGGAATTTTTAAAGAACCGAAGAGTCGACACTTACACACGAAACTAAAGTTTGGGTGCCTAGTCTTTTCCTAGGGCTTTTGAAAAAATTAATGGGTCGCCACATACACATGAACATAGGGTTTGGGCGCCTAGTCTTTTTCCATGGCTCTTGAAAGAATCGATGGATCGTAACATACACACAAACCTAGGGTTTGGGTGTCTAGTCTTTTCCAAGGGCTTTTGAAAGAATCAAAGGAGCGTCACTTACAAACGAACGTAGGGTTTAAGTGCCTTATCTTTTTCTAGGGCTTCGAAAAATCGAAAGGCCCTCACATACACACGAACCTAGGGTTTGGGTGCCTATTCTTTTTCTACGGCATTTGAAAGAACCGAAAGGGGCCTAGTATTTTTTTAGAAATTTTGAAAGAAACCAAAGGGTTAACACTTACACACGAAACTAAAGTTTGGGTGCCTTGTCTATTTCTAGGGCTTTTGAAAGAACCGAAGGGTCGTCATTTACACACAAACCTAGGGTTTACGTGCCTGGTCATTTTTCAGGGCTTTTGAAAAAAACGAAGAGAATTCACATACACAAGAACCAAGGGCTTGGGTGCTTAGTCATTTTTTTAGGTTTTGAAAGAATCGAAGGGTCGTCACTTAAACACGAACCAAGGGTTTGGGTGCCTAGTCTTTTTCTAGGGCTTTTGAAAGAACCGAACGGTAGCCACTTGCATACCAACCTAGGGTTTGGGTGCCTAGTCTTTTTTAGGGGCTTTTGAAAACTGAAGGGTCGTCACATATATACGAACTTAGGGTTTGGGTGCCCAATCTTTTTTTGGGACTTTTGAAATAATCGAAAGGTCGTTACTTACACACAAACCAAAGTATTGAGTGCTTTATCTTATTCTTGGGCTTTTAAAAGAACCGAAGGGTCATCACATACACACGAACAAAGGGATTGGGTGTCTAGTCTTTTTTAGGGATTTTTAAAGAATCGAAGGGTAGTCAGTTACGCACGAGTCTAGGGTTTTGGTGCATTGCTTTTTTCTAGGGAATTTGAAAATTGAAGGGTCGTCCCATATATACGAACCTCGGGTTTAGGTTCCTAGTCCTTTTCTAGGGCTTTTGAAAGTACTGAAAGATCGACACTTACACACGAACGAAGGGTTTGGGTGCCTAGCCTTTTTCTTCGGATTTTGAAGGAAATAAAGGGTCGTCACTTACACACGAACATAGGGTTTGGGAGCCAAGTCTTTTACCAGGGCTTTTTGAAAGAACCGATGGGTCGTCACTTACACACGAACCTAGGGTTTGGGTGTCTAGTCTTTTTATAGGGCTTTAAAAGAATCGAAAGGTCGTCACTTACACACGAACCTGGAGTTTGGGTGGCTACTCTTTTCCAAGGGCTTTTGAAAGAACCGGAGGATTGTCATTAACACACGAACCTAGGGTTTGAGTGCCTCGTCACATACACACTAACCTAGGATTTTCGTGCCTACTTTCTTTCTAGGGTTTGAGTGCCTATTTATTTTTAGGGCTTTTGAAGGAACCGAAGGGGTCCTAGTATTTTTCTAGGAATTTTAAAATAACCGAAGGGTCGTCACTTACACACGAACCTAGGGTTTGAGTGCCTAGTCTTTTTCTAAGGCTCTTGAAAAAACCGAAGGGTCGCCACTTCCACACGAACCTAGTGTTTGGGTGCCTAGTCTATTTCTAGGGCTTTTAAAAGAATCGAAGGGTCGTCACTTACCCACGAACCTACGGTTTGGGTACCTAGTCTTTTTTCAGGGCTTTTGAAAGAAAAGAAGGGTTGTCACTTACACACAAACATACGATTTGGGTGCCTAGTCTTTTTCTAGGGCTTTTGAAAGAATTGAAGGATCATCACATACCCAAGAACCGAGGGTTTAGGTGCCTAGTCATTTTGTAGGGCTTTTGAAAGAACCGAAAGGAAGTCACTTACACTCCAACGTAGGGTTTGGGTGCCTTGTCTTTTTCAGGTGTTTTGAAAACTGAAGGGTCGTCACATATATACGAACCTAGGTTTTGGGTGCCTAGTCTTTTCCAAGGGCTTTTGAAAGAATTGAAGGAGCGTCACTTACAAACGAACCTAGGGTTTAAGTGCCTTATCTTTTTCTAGGGCTTCGAAAAATCGAAAGGTCCTCACATACACACGAACCAAGGGTTTGGGTGCTTACTTTCTTTATAGGGCTTTCGAAAGAACCGAAGGGTCGTCACTTACACAGGAACCAAGGGTTTGGGTGCCTATTCTTTTTCTACGGCATTTGAAAGAACCGAAAGGGGCCTAGTATTTTTTTAGAAATTTTGAAAGAACCGAAGGGTCGATATTTACACACGAAACTAGGGTTTGGGTGCCTTGTCTATTTCTAGGGCTTTTAAAAGAACCAAAGGGTCGTCATTTACACACGAACCTAGGGTTTACATGTCTGGTCATTTTTTAGGGCTTTTAAAAAAAACGAAGAGCAATCACATACACAAGAACCAAGGGTTTGGGTGCCTAGTCATTTTTTTGGGCTTTTGAAAGAATCGAAGGGTCGTCACTTAAACACGAACCACGGGTTTGGGTGCCTAGTCTTTTTCTAGGGCTTTTGAAAGAACCGAACGGTAGCCACTTGCACACCAACCTAGGGTTTGGGTGCTTAGACTTTTTCAGGGGCTTTTGAAAACTGAAGGGTCGTCACATACATACGAACTTAGGGTTTGGGTGCCCAGTCTTTTTTTTGGGCTTTTGAAAGAATCGAAGGGAAGTTACTTACACACGAACCAAAGTATTCAGTGTTTTATCTTATTCTAGGGCTTTTAAAAGAATCGAAGGGTCATCACATACACACGAACAAAGGGATTAGGTGTCTAGTCTTTTTTAGGGATTTTTAAAGAACTGAAGGGTCGTCAGTTACGCACGAGCCTAGGGTTTTGGTGCATTGCTTTTTTCTAGGGCTTTTGAAAATTGAAGGGACATCCCATATATACGAACCTAGGGTTTAGGTTCCTAGTCCTTTTCTAGGGCTTTTAAAAGTACTGAAAGATCGACACTTACACACGAACGAAGGGTTTGGGTACCTAGCCTTTTTCTTCAGATTTTAAAAGAACCAAAGGGTCGTCACTTACACACGAACATAGGGTTTAGGAGCCAAGTCTTTTACCAGAGCTTTTGAAAGAACCGATGGGTCGTCACTTACACACGAACCTAGGGTTTGGGTGTCTAGTCTTTTTACAGGGCTTTTGAAAGAATCGAAGGGTCGTCACTTACACACGAACCTAGGGTTTGGGTGGTTACTCTTTTCCAAGGGCTTTTGAAAGAACCTGAGGATTGTTATTAACACACGAACCCAGGGTTTGAGTCCCTTGTCTTTTTGTAGAGCTTAAAAAAATTGAAGGGTCGTCACATACACACGAACCTAGGATTTTAGTGCCTACTTTCTTTCTAAGGCTTTTGAAAGAATCGAAGGGTTGTTATTTACACATGAACCTAGGGTTTGGGTGCCTATTTATTTCTAGGGCTTTGCAAGGAACCGAAGGGGTCCTAGTATTTTCTAGGAATTTTGAAAGAACCGAAGGGTCGTCACTTACACACGAACCTAGAGTTTGGGTGCCTATTCATTTTCTAAGGCTTTTGAAAAAACCGAAGGGTTGCCACTTCCACACGAAACTAGTGTTTGGGTGCCTAGTCTATTTCTAGGGGTTTTAAAAAAATTGAAGGGTCGGCACTTACCCACGAACCTAGGGTTTTGGTGCCTAGTCTTTTTTTAGGGCTTTTGAAAGAAAAGAAGGGTTGACACTTACACACAAACATACGATTTGGGTGCCTAGTCTTTTTCTAAGGTTTTTAAAAGAATCGAAGGATCATCACATACCCAAGAACCGAGGGTTTAGGTGCCTAGTCATTTTGTAGAGCTTTTGAAAGAACCGAAAGGAAGTCACTTACATTCCAACGTAGGGTTTGGGTGCCTTGTCTTTTTGTGGTGTTTTGAAAAGTGAAGGGTCGTCACATATATACGAACCTAGGGTTTGGGTGCCTAGTCTTTCTTTAGGGCTTTTGAAAGATCCGAAGGGTTGTCCCTTACACCCGAACTAAGGTATGGGTGCCTAGTCTTTTTCGAGGGATTATCAAAGAACCGAAAGGTCGTCACGTACACACGAACCAAGGTTTTGGGTGTGTAGTCTTTCTCTAGGGCTTTTGAAAGAACTGAAGGGTCGTCACTTACTCACGAACCTAGGGTTTGGGTGCTTAGCCTTTTTCTTGGGCTTTCGAAAATCGAAGGGTCGTTCCATACATACGAACCCATGGTTAGGGTGCCTAGTCTTTTTCAAGGGCTTTTGAAAGAACCGATGGATCGTTACTTACACACGAACCTTTGGTTTGAGTGCCTCGTCTTTTTCTAGGGTTTTGAAAAATTGAAGGGTCGTCACATACACAGGAACCTAGGGTTTGGGTGCCTACTTTCTTTCTAGGGCTTTTGAAAGAACCGAAAGGTTGTCAGTTACAAACGAACCTAGGGTTTGGGTGCTTATTCTTTCTCTAGGGCTGTTGAAAGAACCAAAGGGGTCCTAGTTTTTTTCTAGGTATTTTGAAAGAACCGAAGGGTCGCCACTTACACACGAACCTAGGGTTTGGCTGCCTAGTCATTTTGTAGGATTTTTGAAAGAACTGAAGGGTCGTCACTTACACATTAACATAGGATTTGGGTGCCTACTCCTTTTCCAGGGCTTTCGAAAAAACGAAGGGTCATCACTTACATACGAACCTAGGGTTTTGGTGCCTACTCTTTTTCCAGGGCTTTCGAAAGAAACGAAGTGCCGTCACTTACACACGAACCTAGGGTTTGGGTGCCTAGTCTTTTTCTAAGGCTATTAAAAGAATCGAAGGATCGTCACTTACCCAAGAACCGAGGGTTTGGGTGCCTTGTAATTTTTTAGGACTTTTGAGATTATCGAAGGGTCGTGACTTACACACGAACCTAGGATTTGAGTACCTAGTCTTTTTCGAGGGCTTTTGAAGGAATCGAAGGGAAGCCACTTACACACCAATCTTGGGTTTGGGTGCTTAGTCTTTTTAGGGTGTTTTGAAAACTGAAGGGTCGTCACATATATACGAACCTAGGGTTTAACTTCCTTATCTTTTTTTAGGACTTTTAAAAGAACAGAAGGGTCGTCACTTACACGCGAATCAAGGATTTGGGTGCGTAGTATATTTCAAAGGCTTTTAAGAGAACAGTAGGGTTGCCACTTACACACGAACCTAGAGTTTGGTAGTTTAGTCTTTTTCTAGGACTTTTGAAAGAACCGAAGGGTCATCACATACACACAAACCTAGGGTTTGGGTGCGTAGACTTTTTTTAAGAATTTTGAAAGAACCGAAATGTCGTCACTTACACAGGAACGTTGGGTTTGGGTACCTAGTCTTTTTTTAGGACTTTTGAAAGAATCGAAGGGTCGTCACTTACACACGGACTAAGGGTTTTGATACCTAGTCTTTTTCTAGAGCTTTGGAATGAATCGAAAGGTCGTCAATTACAGACGTTTCGAGGGTTTGGGTGCCTAGTCTTTTTCTCGGGCTTTTGAAAATCGAAGGGTTGTCACATACCCACATACCACGGCTTTGGGTGCCTAGTCTCTTTTTAGGGCTTTTAAAAGAACCGAAGGGTCATAACTTACACACGAATCGAGGGTTTGGGTGCCTAGTCTTTTTCTTGGATTTTTGAGAGAATCGAAGGGTGCCTATTCTTTTTCTAGGGCTTTTGAATGAATCGAAGGGTCGTCACTAACACACGATCCTAGGGTTTGGGTGCCTTGTCTTTGTTAGAGCTTTTGAAAGAATCAAAGAGTCATCACTAACACATGAATCTTGGGTTTGGGTGCCAAGTCTTTTTTAGGGTCTTTGAAAGAATGAAAGGGTCGTCACTAACACACGAACCTAGGGTTTAGGTTTCTCATCTTTTTTTAGGGTTTTGAAAAGAACCGAAGGGACGTCACTTACACACGAAACTAGGGTTTGGGTGCCTAGTCTTTTTCTAGGGATTTAGGAAGAACCGAAGGGACGACACATACAAACGTACCTAGGGTTTAGGCGCTTAGTCTTTTTCTAGGGCTTTTGAAAGAACCGATGGGTCGTCTATTACACACGAACCTAGGGTTTTGGTGCCTAGTCTTTTTTAGGACTTTTAAAAGAACCGGATGGTCGTCCCTTATAGACGAACCTAGTTTTTGGGTGCCTTATCTTTTTCTAGGGCTTTTGAAAACCGAAGGTCGTCACATACACACGAACCTTAGGTTTGGGTACCTAGTCTTTTCCAAGGGGTTTTTGAACGTACCAAATGATCGTCACTTACACATAAACCTAGGGTTTGAGTGCCTTGTCTTCTTCTAGGGTTTTAAAAAATCGAAGGGTCGTCACATACATACGAATCTAGAGTTTCGGTGTCTACTTTCTTTTTAAGGTATTTGAAAGAATCGAAAGGTCGACACTTACACATGAACCAAGGGCATGGGTGCCTATTGTTTTTCTAAGGCTTTTGGAAGAACCAGAGGGGGCCTAATATTTTTCTAGGAATTTTGAGAGAATCGAAGGGTCGACACTTACACACGAAACTAGGGTTTGGTTGTTTAGTCTTTCTCTAGGGCTTTTAAAAGAA
>JAOTRH010005219.1:0-23828 GCA_034768845.1 Heliamphora exappendiculata
CAGCAGAATGGTGTAGTAGAAAGAAAGAATAGGACTCTTATGGAGATGGTAAGGTCAATGATGAGTTATTCAGGTTTTCAGATTCATTTTGGAGACTCGCTTTAGAAACAGCAGCTTATATTCTAAACTTGGTACCTTATAAGTCAGTACCTTATACTCCAACAGAATTGTGGATCGAGCGTACGCCTAGTCTGAAATACATTCGTATTTGGGGGTGTCTAGCACATGTACTGAAAAGGAACGCGGGTAGGTTGGAACCAAGGACGGAAGTCTGTTTCTTTGTGGGGTATCCCAACAGAACGAAGGGTGATCTATTTTATAATCCTAAGAATCAAAAGCTCATTGTCAGTGCCAATGCCCGATTCTTGGATGAGGATTATATTATGGACCACAAGCCCAATAACAAAATTATTCTAGAAGAACTAAGAAGAAATATCAGTAGAACGGAAGAAGAACCACAAGTCATTGATATTCTATTATTTCGTTGTAGTTGGAGGATTATCGGGACAGGTACAAATCAAGAACATGGTGCTGATGCACATGGTTCAAATTCTACACAGCCTCTTACTGCTATTACACATACACAAGTATTGTCGCATCATAGTGGAAGGCTTGTTCATCAACCTGATCGGTATATGTTCTGGGAGAGTCGTTTGAGAAGATCCAAGCTGAACTAGATACCGAGCCATGTAACTATAATGAAGCACTAAAAAACAAAGATACAAATCTTTGGCAAAGGGCTATGAATTTAGATATGGAATCTATATATTTTAATCAGGTCTGGAAACTTAGAACAACCCGAAGGGATCAAACTCATTGGATGCAAGTGGATCTACAAGAAGAAGAGAGGAGCATACGAGAAGGCTGAAACCTTCAAAGTTAGACTTGTTGCTAAAGGGTTCACTCAGAAAGAAGGGATCGACTATGAGAAAATCTTTTCGTCAGTAGCCATGCTTAAGTATATCCAAATTCTCTTATCTATTATCGCATATTTTGATTACAAAATCTGACAAATAGACGTCAAGAAGCTTTTCTTAACAAAAGTCTTGACGAGTGTATCTATATGATACAACCAGACGAATTCATTGCAAATGGCTAGGAGCACATGTTGTGCAAGCTTAAGAGATCCATTTATGGACTTAAGAAGCAATTGAGATCTTAGAACACTCGGTTTGATCAAGCTATAAAGTCTTATGATTTTGATCAAATTTCGAATGAGTCCTGTGTATACAAGAAGCATGACGGAAGCGTGGTGATCTTTCTAGTACTTTATGTAGACGATATCTTGCTCATCAGAAACGATGTGGGGGCATTATCTACGGTTAAAATAAGGTTATCTGAGTAATTTAATATGAAGGAGTTGGGAGAAGCCAGTCACATCCTTGGGATCAAGCTTGTGCGAGATCGAAAATAAAGGATGTTGGGTTTATCACAAGCAAAGTATATCGATGATATCTTTGCTCGTTTTAGCATGCAGGATTTCAAAGGTGTTGCTGTGACCAAGATTGTATCAGGAGAAAACCTTGCAAATTCTTTTACAAAAAGCTTATCGGCTAAGACTTTTGATAGTCATGTAGAGGGCATGGAAGTCAAATGTTTGGCAGCATATTTTGAGTATAAGTGGGAGATTGTTAGGGTTGGCATACTGAAAATCATATTTTTAGTATTTAATTTTATTTTAATAAAATTAATTTTCTATTTTGTGAGAATCTTTATAAGCAATATATGTATATCATTTCTTAATATTATGCATAGATATCCGATATTCTGTATAGTATTTAATCTGGTGTGTAGAGTATGCCTTACACACATAATATCATATTTTAAGTTTTTACATAATATAAGCTTTATGTTCATAGTTTAGATGGAATGGACATACCATCGGTACGACTGTAGCACAGAGTTTTAGAAGACCTGTCTTGATTACGGGGAACAGATAATAACGTTGTCTATTGTTCTGACTCTCTGTACTAGTACACTTTGTGTGTATTGAACGAGACATTTGGGATAATTAATTTTATACTGACCATATAAATTAATTTACACCCCAATGTTATTACGAATAATGCTTATCCTTTTAATCTTAAAATAATTATTAATTTGCGTATATTTAATATTTGATATTTTGATTCATTAGAGTGTGCGATCTTATATGAGTCTATATTCCTAGTGAGTTGAATATCGGTATTATTCATATGGTAAATATTAATTATTGACGGAGTCCACGTCCCGAAAGATCGAAATTGACAATACCTTCTTAAAGATGCTTATAAGTTTTGACGGGACCAAACCTTGCAGGTGGATTTGATTATCCGACAGTCAAATAAGTTAAGCAGAGGGCTTAAAGAATATCAAGATGCCGATTAAATTAAATTGTCAATAATTAAATTTAATTGGCGAGTATCGAAAATTTTAACGTTAGGAGAAATGGCAAGCATTTAATAACAGGAGCTCGATGCAAGAAGGTCTTGAGATTATGAGTCAAAGTAAAATTATAATTCTTTAGTGGTGTGAACTGTAGTTCAGAATTTTATGAAAATTGTAGAAATCGTTGCGTCTTTCTATAATTACAGAAACTGCTAGTAGGTATCTGTTTTCCACTGGAAGTCTTACTCATAATTACTCCACAGACCCCTGCTGTAGCCCTATATATATGCGGGTAGGTTTAACCAGTTTGATATCTCATATATAGTATATCATACTTTGTCTCTCAAGACTAAATATATCTGGGTTCTACGGGTACAAGTTCTCAATAGTTCGTAGCCTACACTACGTTCGAGGATCGCATACGAAAATACGGTAGAAGATCTGACAGGAGGTTCAACTCAGAACCAAATCGTAGTTGAAGAATAGATCGATAAAAATGTATTCTTCTAAATTAACTTTGGTGGCATGGGTTTATTTTTTATCGTTCAATGTCAAAAAAATTTATCTGAAACCCATTTTCACGTTTGCCCGTCCATTTAATTTTTACCAACATCATTTACAAAAATAATGATCTTGACAGTTTTGCCTCTAATAATACAAAGTACCAAGATGAGGGATTTAGGACTGCCATAATTGGGCTCTTCTAAGAAGTTACCACCGCAGTGGGATTAGGTCCACCGAATCAGGCTCTCTCCGAAATTACCCTTCAAAACATCGTGGTAATGGGGTTTAGGTCTGCCATAATTGGGCTCTTCTCTGAAGTTACCACCACAGTGGGATTAGGTTCGCTGAATTAGGCTCTCTTCGAAATTACCCTATTTACCCATATTATAACTCAATGAGTGACGGAATCAAAGAGACATCAGAACCAAAGTGCTAGCGACGAACTCATGGTGCTTAACAATATTCATGATAGACCATTTCAAACAATAACCAAATTTGTAACACCGGGAACATACCCATGGTGTACAAGGGGAATATATCCCAAAATATTTACAAAAATGGCAATCAGGGACGCCCTAAATTTAGAACCAAGAAGAACAATTCAATACCGCTCATCCCAACAACGATGTACACAGATGGACTCCAATATGCCAAGATGCAAGGGACAATGTTCATAATGTGTACCATCGATCTCAAGTGCAACAATTTATAGCATGGCATCATCATAGTAAGATTCATGGTACAACGCGCAAAGTATGAGGTACAAGTATGTGAAGCACAAGCTACAATTCTCAAGATATGATTCAAATATGACAGCATGAGTTCTAAATCATCATATATTCACTCAGAAACACTTATCAATTAATTCAAATCGATCATCATACAAAGACGCGAGTCTCATAGCAAAGGGTATTCAATCCATACTTAGCAACTTTTAAGGTCAAAAGTCAAATATTAAATTAAAAGTGTCAACAAGATTTTAGGGTATCTAGACTTAGAATTCAGTTATAATTTTTAAACACCATTTAGATAAAAATATTTTCTAAAAATCTCATATATAACACCAAGGCCAAATCCAAAGGAAAAAAGGTGAACAAAACATCCTAAGCAAAAACGATTTAGCACTTTTTTCAAGATTTTACCAAAATCATACTTTTGTTGGTCTCAGTTTGTGGTATCAGATCAGGTCCAAATGAGCCCATTTTTTAGTATTCTCTCGCTCAACAAGTCCCCTACAAGTTTCATATTTAGAACTAAGGGTAGTTGTTTGAAACAAGTTAGATTTTTTGGCCATTTTAGAAAGTAGGTTCTGTCAGTCGCCAAAACTCAGCATAGCCAGTTTTAAACAGAGGGTTTGAAATGGTTTTGAGATATTATACCGAGGCCTTAAGGTCTGATTTTTGGGCAAAACATACTTCAATATGTTAGTTACAATGTTCATGTGTATCACCTTTGGAATAGGTCATTAAAAATAAAGATTTTGGACTACACAAAAATATGTGATAGAAGTGTCCCTTGAGCGTTGAAACTCAATAGAGACTTTCAAAGGGCTTTTGATCTAACAAAACTAAATATATTGTGCTCATGTTTGGTGGGTAGATAGATATACATGTTATATACAATTTTCATATTTTTACCAAAGTTTGGATCTCGATTTAAACTAGGGTTTTCAAGTTAGTAGTGTTGACTGGTCGAAAAATGACACAATTTGATAAAATCACAATATCTCAAGTTCAACTTATGTAAATGAGTTAAAACCAACATTGGATGAAATATAACACAAAAATATAAATGTGGACATAAAGAACATGCTTAGATCAATTTTCTACATTGAGTTATGGCATTCTAAATTTCAAGAAAGAAACATCTATGTTCTCAAACATCAAGTTTCTCAGGGTCTAAGTCTTCTACTTATTTTATGTCAAGTTTTTGTTCCATTTCATTGCATGATTATGTTTTGAAAATTAATATCAAGGTTCCAGCACATATAGAAGTCATCAAACTCAAAAATAACAATATACAACAACATCTCATATCACACAAACATAATAGCCCCTATTTTGTTACTACGACGCCTTTTCGATTTAATTTCAGTTCTCGATTCTTAGAGTGTTTAAAAAGATGTGTTGAGTGATATTGTGAGGGATATTTGACACAACGTTTAGATATTTTACTTACTTGTTTAGAGGCTCAAGGGATGGTAGGATGAAAGGACTTAGCTATAAGAAAACACCACTTGATTCTTAGCTCTCTTGTTCCTTCCTTCTCCTTCTTTTTCTCCCTTAAACTTATAGAACACTCAACCAAGTCTTTCTTTCTCTATATGTACGAAATTTTGAAGGAAAAGAGAGAGTGTTTGGCTTGGTTTATATAGGCAAAGGGTAGGGAACATGGAGGAGACAACAGATTAATTAAGGTACGTTTTTCACATTTCTTTCCTTACACATCACATTGGTTCTTTTAATTTGGTTCAAGTTTTGAGGGAACAAATCTGATATGGGGAAGGAAATACAGCTAGGGGCTGTTTGGGGGACAAAAACCTGACCCCACATCAATCAATGGGTTTTGCATTGGTTTTCGTGCCCTTTTATGCATGAAAATGCATTAAAAATTAATTTGATGTCTCTTTTTTGTGTCTTTTTCTACTAAGACCTATTATTTTAATATATTCATGATAAATATAGTATTCTCATGTATTATCACAGTTTTCATTGTAATTGATTAAATAGATGTATTCTTTTAAGTCAAATTAAGCTATTTTGATAATATATAACATTTTGACTTATTTTATTGTGTATGAACTTTAATGATGATTTATTTACTTTTGTTAACCTATAACACCATATTATTATGTATACTACTTGCTCAATAAGTATTGGATCATCATAAGATTTAATTTAATATATTTCTCATCTTTTTAAGCTAAAAAGAAAGTAAAAAGGTCACTTTTCGGCATTCTTCCCAACGTGGTCGGCCACTAAGGGGTATTTTTGTCATTTTTCATGTTATTTTTTCCTTTACTACTTAATTGTATTTAAATCCTTGATTTAAAATTTTCATGGGTCAAAATTTGAGTTTTTAGAATTTTTTGCTTTACTATGGGCAAAATGGTCATTTTAACCTATTTATGAGGATTTTTTATTTTTAACTCATTATTTCATGATATTTACTTCATTTAGAATGTTAGAAAACTCTCCGGGTGCTAAGGTTTTGTTGTTTAAATTTTGGACTTTATTGGGATTTCCGGGCCGAATTTAGGGTTTTTGATTCGAGATAGGATTTGGGCTCGGTCTTTACACGGGTCATTATCAACTGTGTTATTACAATTAGGGTCTGTACCGGGTCGTCACCGTCCATTTGTGCCCATTGTTTTTTGAAAAAATTGCTCAAATATCGAGCAACTCATTGCTTCGAAGAACGCCTAAAAAAAGTCCGAAAAATACCCAAAAATAGCCCCCGAACAACGCCGCTGCCGCTGCCGGAATGATGCCTTTTTTTCCTATTTTTGACTCAATTTTTTCTAATTTTTGAATAGTAATTTAAGGTATGCTTATTGTTATTTTATACCTAAAAAATTGCACAAAAAATAGTCCCAAAAAATGGTCCAAAAAATCATCAATACTGCCGCCGAACCGCCATCGAAGGTGCTATTTTGCATATTGCTTTTTCCATTTTTGACTTATTTTTACTGATATTTAAAATGATAAATACTGCAAAAAACTCACTAAAAATTGTTTAAAATAGTTAAAAACTTACCACAATAAGTGGCCCGTAAAACTCAAAACTACCGCCAGTGCTGCCATCTGTTCTTCGTGTTCTTGGATATATTCAACCCGTTCTTAAAAAATATAAACAGATATTTAAAAATAAAAGAGCAGCTATTACATCGATCCTATGTCCTAAAAGCTCACATTCGATCTATCACGGCCAACCGCCATGATTAAAAAAATAATCGTCATCCACACATCCAATCAAATATGAAATAAATGACGATCATAAAACCGAGATTAGAACACCTGAAAAATCAAGTTAGCACAATTCTAAAACTATCCGACCCCGATAACCATAAATAAAAAATAAAACGGCTCTGATATCAATTGTTAGAGGTAAAACTGCCAAGATCATTATTTTTGCAAACGATTTTCAGTTAAAAGTTAACTGAACGGACAAACGCCAAAATAGGCCCCGGATAAAACTTTTGATGTCGACCAATCAAAATTAAAACCCGTGCAACCAAAGTTAATTTAGAAGAATACATTTTTACCAGTTAAATCTTTAACTACATTTTTTATTTTTAGTTGAAACTCCTTTCAGACATTCTATTGTATTCTCTTATGCGATTCTTGAATATAGTGTGGGCTACAATCTATCAAGAACTCGTATCGACATAATCTGGACAGCTTAAATCTTGAAAGACAAGTTATAAAACTGGTTCAGCCTACCCGCATATTTATAGGGCAACAGTAAAAACCTGTGGAGTAATTATGAGTAAGACTTTCAATGGAATACAGACACTTATCAGCAATTTCTGTAATTAAGCAAACCTCATAACAGTATCTGCAGTTATGAAAAACTAGCAGCAGTTTCTGTGATTTCTATAAAACACTAAATTACAGTTCACACCACTAAAGAACTATAATTGCACTCTGACCCATAATCTCAAGATCTTCTTACATTGAGCTCCTGTTATTAAATGTTTAACATTTCTCTCCACGATAAGATTTTTAATACCCGTCAATTAAATTTAATTACTGATAATTTAATTTAATCGGCATTTTAAAATTCCTTTAGTCTTTCTTCTTAACTTATTTGACCGCCGAATAATCAAATCCACCTACAGGGTTTGGCCCGATCAAAACTTATAAGCTTCCTTAAGTGGATATCGTCAATCCCGATCTTTTGAGACATGAATTCCATCAATAATTAATATTCACCATATAAATAATACCGCTATCCAACTCACCGGTAATATAGACCCATATAAGATCGCACCTTCTAATGAATCAAAACAACGAATATTAAATATACGCAAATCAACAATTATTTCATAATTAAGAGTATAAGCATTATTCATAATAATCCTGATGTGTGAATTATTTTATATAGTCAGTATGAAATTAATTACCCCAATGTGTTCCGTTCAAAACACACAAAGTGTACTAACACAAATAATCAGAATAATAGACGACGTTATTATCTGTTTCCCGTAATCAAGACAGGCCTACTAAAATTTTATACTACAGTCGTACCGATGGTATGTTCATTTTCATCTAAACTGTGAACATAAAATTTATATTCTATAAGAACCTAAAATTTAATTTTTTGTATGTAAGCCGTACTCTATACACTGAATTAAATACTATACAGAATATAGGATATCATGCATAACATTAAAAAAATGATACACATGCATTACTTATAAATATTCTCATTAAATAAAAAATTAATTTTATTAAAATTAAATTACATACTAAAAATAAGATTTTCAGCATACCAACCCTAATAAGTTTGGTCCCGTTAGTTTATTTCCTTTGAGTATGGTAGCGAGTAGATTGAAAGCCATTTTAATTATGAGAATTATATAATTAAAATAACCGTTAATTATGATGAGTAAAATTTTGAATTTATTTTCCATTTAAAAAAAATTGCTAATAGCCTGGTACTCTGTGAATAGCATACATCGATGGGAGGATGTCTACTATTCATCGTTTGTCTAGACAGGTCAATTCCTATTAATTTTACTATCTCGGTAACAGACCATGCTAAGTAAAATTAAATAGTTGACATAACTTCGGTCTAGTAAATAATTGCAGTGACTCAGATGGAGAGGATACAATTATTTATAACTAAGTGTTAACCACCACGTAATCCCGAATCAATCGCTTCGCAATGAACTCTTCAGATGCATAAGTGATCTACACTAATAATTATCTAGAATTATCACTAAATGAGATTTTTACCGGCGATACCGTAATTAATTCGATCCGATTGGGAGAAAGGCCTTACTACTAACACGCAGAATTAATTACATCACATACGAACTGGTGATGGAGACCGCGGGATTTATCTGTGAATAAATTTCTTCTCCTACTTAGGTTTTCAAAATATTTTTTATGGTTGTAAAAATATATTTAATTAAAATAAATTTATTAATTTCAAAAACTACACGATCTAAAAGAATTCAAAATGCCTTTTCGTGTACAAGATCCAAAAGATTCCAGTTTGTCAAATTATTTTTTCATGTTTTAATGCGAAACAAATAAAATTATTGATAAATGCACAGTTTTTTCTTCGCTCTGTAGCTAAAGTATTGAATAAATGCATTCAAAATATTTTATTTTTATGTTAATTAATTTTTACGTTTTTTCAAGATATTTAATTTATTAAAAAAATCATCTTAAACGTATTATTTTGTAAAAAAATAAAATATATAAAAATTTTCTATTTAATTAGAAAAAACTTAGTTTTATTTTCTATTACACAATATTAATTAAAATTTAATTTCTCAAATTAATTAA
Organism: Heliamphora exappendiculata; assembly: GCA_034768845.1. Taxonomy (NCBI): domain Eukaryota; kingdom Viridiplantae; phylum Streptophyta; class Magnoliopsida; order Ericales; family Sarraceniaceae; genus Heliamphora; species Heliamphora exappendiculata. The sequence continues at coordinate 9,390 of JAOTRH010005219.1, forward strand.
ATTAAACAAAAAATATAAAATAGATATATATAGTTTGTGTAAAATATGACCTGAAGTTTAGATCACAAACTCGGAGTTTGGGTCGTGACACAATTTTTCAAACTAAAGAGGCTAGACATTCAATTGAAGGCTACGTAATGATTAATTCGAGCCAATGAGCCAGGTTTTGAAGCTGACTGAAATTGCTAGGGTTTCTAAAATTGGGGCTTTTGGCAATTTTAGATCTCGTGAGGTAGGTTCTTGACTAAAACATAATGTGTTGTGTAGATATGTGTTGATTTCTAAATTAAATACATCAAACCCGAAAGATTTTGGAAATTTACTTGAAATCCTAGCTAAATTCATAACTAACTTGGATGGAACCTAGCTAATTGAATGTGAAGATGACATTAGAATACCTAAGGGGTTGTTTGGATATTGTAACTTCTTAATTCAAAAATTTTATGTTAAATTGATGATTTAATTTAGAAATTTGAAAACTTTCATGAGAAATTTTTGGAGTATGTGATGGTTTTATGTAAATTGGGAAAATGTTGAGATGGGAGAGACAATTGGTAGTTAAACTTGAGTAGCATGAAGATTTAAGTATTTATGACTAATTTGATGGTTTGAGTTCAAATCATGGGTGTTTAGGTTAAAATTGTAGTTAAATTCTTGATCCATTCTTATGGTTACTTGATGGAATGGTAAAATTAGGTAACTAGTAAAGTGTTAAAACCCAGTAATTTGTTAACTTGTAGATTAAAGGTTAAGTTCATATATTATGCCACATTCCGAAACCTAGGGACCCGTGAACCAACCCCAAACCGTCCCGCCTAAAAAGTCATCAACTAAAACTTTCATTTCACTATAAGTTTAAGTTCAAAACTTATTTGGAAATAAACATTTTCTTTGAGCGTACATGTCAAATTCCAAACAAATGCTTCGAGTTTCAAGAGTTCATTTACGAAAGTAATATCATTACATTCATTCGAGTTATCCAAAATACAAAATCAAGATCATTACATTAAATCCCTTTCAAAATGCTTTCTAAACTTCAACCATCATCTAGCTATCATTCACGATCTTCAAACCTGAAAGGAGGTAGATGTAACATACATGAGCTGGAGCCCGTAAGATAAAGACTAACTCAAATGTTAAGCATGATTTGTGTGGTGTGATATGTGCAATCAAAGTAAAAATGTAAATTTCATCAATTCGTTATTCGTTCACACACACACACCCACGCACACCAATTTATCCCATTCATTCATTTATTTTCTATCACATCAACTTTTTATTTCATTATTCACATTCATTGGGCCTTTTTCAAAACATTCGATTCTTTCGCGTTATCCGTATTACTTCCTCATTACTTGGTTTCTCATAAAAATCGTATCACAATACCCAACTTCTCACAAAATCGTATAGCAATCAATGAACCGGTGTCAAATGTAGCTCATAGAAACATCATTCCATTCACCCCCAACAGACTACGCAATGTCGTTGTGGAATGGGTCGCTCTATAACTCATCTTGATATAACCACCACATTTCGGGGGCTAACCCGTGGGCACGTGGTCCCCATCTTGCACAAGTTTTTGGTCTTTCACCGTGGAGCTGTACAAGCCTAACTTGATTCACATCAATCCATTCTCGGTTTATTATTCAATAATTACTTTTATTTTCACAATCCGGGAGTCCAATCTCACAACCGATTCCTCTCCCAAATTTAAATTTCTATATTGACATTTCAATTCCAATTTCAAGTTTCCCGTTTCATTTCCAAATCATATTCTATTTTAATATTCAATTTCTCTTTCAATCACATGCACCATAAACTTCAATACATAATTTCTCATAATTCATATTTTTTTTTATCAATTTTATAAGGTACCAACATGTAACGACCCTGCTCGGACCCTAGTATTAGTGACGGATATTCCATATGGCTATAGAGCACATACGAGGTTTAAAACCTTAACTCAAATTAAAAATCTTAAGTTCGGCCCAAAAACTCCAAAAAGGTTCAAAACACAAACAACAAAACCTTAGCACCCGAAGAATCTCCCAACATTCTAAATAAAGTAAATATCATGAAATAATGAGTTAAAAATCAAAAAATTTCATAAATAGGGTAAAATAACCATTTTGCCCCTAGTACAGTCAAAATTCCTAAAAACTTAAATTTTGACACATGGATACCCTAAATCAAGGATTTAAGTACAATTAAGTAGCAAAAGATAAAATAATATAAAAAATAACAAAATTAACCCTTAGTGGCCGACCACCTTGGGAAGAGTGCTAAAAAGTGATTTTTTGCTTTCTTTTTAGCATAAAATGATGAAAAAGATATTAAATTAAGCATTATGATAATTTAATACTTGTTGAACAAGTAATATGCGTAATAATATAGTGTTATAAGTCAACAAAAGTAAACAAATTATTATTGAAATGCATACACAACAAAAAAAGTCAAAAAGTCACATTTTACCAAAATAGTTTAATTTGACTTAAAAAACTGCATCTATTTAATCAATTTCTATGAAAACTATGATAAAACATGAAAATACTATATTTTTCATAAACATACTAAAATAATAGGTCTCAGTAAGAAAAGATACCAAAAAAATACATCAAATTAACTTTTAATGCATTATTTTGCACAAGATGGCATGCAAACCAATGCAAAATTTCTTGATTGATGTGGGGTCAGGTTTTTGTCTCCCAAACAGCCTCCTAACTGAATTTTGCTTCCCCATATCTGATTTATAGACCTCAAATATTGCACCAAGTCAATTCTTCTAAAATCACATTAATTAAAAAGAAGAAAAAGAAGTCTTTAAAAGTACATTTTGTCTCCCCTTTGTCCCATCGCCTTTACCTATATAAATCAAGCCAAACACCCTCTTCTTTCCCTCTTATTTTCACGCAAGAGAGGTGAGGGACCAGACCTTCATAGTTCTTGAAGTGTTCTATAAGTTTGAGGGAGTAAAAGGAGGAGAAGAAAAAAGAACCAAGGAGAGATGTTTTGTTTTAAAGCTAAATCTTTTTATACCACCATTCCTTGAGCCCTCAAGAATGTAAGTAAAATCTCTAAACCTTATTTTTAATATTTCTCAAAATATTTCCCAACACCTCCCTTAAAATACTCTAAGAATCGAGAATCGAAATCGAGCCGAAAAGGCGTCGTAGTTGGAAATTAGGGGCTGCTATATTTATAGGTGATATGAGATGTTGTTATATGTTGTTATCCTTGAGTTTGATGACTTCTAAGTGTTCAGGAGCCTTGATATTAAAGTCTAAAACGCAAGCATTCAAAGAAATAGAACAAAAACTTGACATGACATAAGTAGAAGACTTGGACCTTAAGAGACTTGATTTTCGAGAACATAGATGTTTTTACCATAAACTTTGGAATGCTATAACACAATGTAGAAAATTGATCTAAGCATGTTCTTTATGTTCCAATTTATATTTTTGTGTCATCTTTCATCCAAAGTTGGTTTCAACTCATTTTTATAAGTAGAACTTGAGATATTGCAATTTTATCAAAGTGTGTCATTTTCTGACCAGTCAACACCACTGACTTGGAAACCCTAGTTTAAAGTGAGATCCGAACTTTGGTCAAAATATGAAAGTTGCAGATAACATGTATATCTATCTAACCACAAACAATTAGCAGAAATTATTGAATTTTGATAGGTCCAAACCCCTTTTAAATTCTCTGTTGAGTTTCAGCTCTCAGGGGATACTTCTGTCATATATTTTTGTGTAACCCAAAACTCTTATTTTTAATGACCTATTTCAAAAGTGGTCTACATGAACATTGTAGCCAGCATATTGAAGTATTTTCAATCCAATAATCAAACCTTACAGCCTCGAGATGATACCCCAAAACCGTTTCAAACCCTCTATCCAAAACTGGCTCTGCTAAGTTTTGGCGGCTGACATAACCTATTTTTTAAAATGGCCAAAAAGTATAATTTGTTCCAAACAACAACCCTTAGTTCTAAACACTAAACTTATAGGGGACTTGTTGAACTAAAGCATACTAAAAAATTGGCTCATTTGGACTTGATATGATACCCCAAAACCGAGACCAACAGAAGCATGTTTTTGGTAAAATCTTAAAAAAAGTGCTGAACCGTTTTTGCTTATGATGTTTTGTTCACCTTTTTGCCTTAGATTTTGGCTTTTGTGTTAAACATGAGAGTCGTAGAAAATATTTTTTCTCTAAATAGTGTATAAAAATCATAGCTTGATTCTAAGTCTAGATACTCCAAAACCTTGTCGGCTCTTTTAATTTAATACTTGATTTTTTGCTTTAAAAGTTGCTAAGCGTGAAATTGAGTACCTTTACTATGAGACCCATGTCTTTGTATGATGATCGACTTGAATTAGTTGATTAGTGTTTTTAAGAGAATGTAAGATAATTTAGAACTCATGCTATCATGTTGAGTCATATCTTGAGAATTGTAGCTTGTACTTTACATAATTGTACCTTATGCTTTGCAAATTATACCATGAATCTTTCCATGTTATAGATGGTTGTATTTGAGATCTATATCATACATTATTGACATTGTCACTTGCATCATGGCATGTTGGAGTCCATCTGTACAAATCGTTATTGGGATAGGCAGTATTGAGATCGTCGTTCTTGATTCTAAGTCTACGGCGTCCTTAGTTGCCATTTTTTGAAAATAATTTGGGATCTATTCCCCTTGTGCACCGTGGATGCGTCCCTAGAATTCGAAATGATTTTCGCTTATACACCCTGGATACGTCCCCGGTGTTTGAAATAGTTTACGGATGTTGTTGGGAACCATGGGTTTATCGCTAGCATTCTGAATAGCTTGGACTTTTAGGTTGACACTGGCGAAGGCATCACAAGTCTTAAGGTGGGACAAACCGCTTGATATATGAGGACAGTGACAATAAGTCCCTGAGGCAAAGATAATAAGTCCTGAATCAATGATAATGATTTCCTGCGGGCATTGACAATAAATCCCAACATGGTGCAGACCCCACACCGTTGCCATTAAGTAAAATAGCTGTGGCATGAAGCCCGACGATACATTTACTATTCGCAACGAGGCGCATTGATGGCTTTGGTGATTAAATACCTGTGAAAGTCTACTTTGGTGATTCTCGGCGTGGAATTTCTGTTATAATCTGGGTGCATATAGGGTTGGGCATATGCATTTTGTACGCACGTGTTTATTGACTTATCTGCTATCCTATCATAAATTTGTCTGTCTCATTGACTATAAACTGTACTGGGTATTATACGGTATGCGTCGTGGTGAATTTTGTGTCATGAGATTAGTTTGAAGGTTAGAGTATTTTGCTTATAGACCTTGGCTCATAGAATTCACGCCACAGGTAAGAAGGAGTTCTTGGAAGCAGTCATCCTAGAGGAAAAAGAAGAGTTTGAAGAATAAGGTGAGTTTTAAGAGCACGTGGATCCCACTAAAGCATTCTGAGAAGTCGAGACCTCTGCTTTTGTTCTTATATTCAGTTCTCTCGTGCTTAGTGTAATTTTGAAATTTCTTTGTGAAACTATAATAGTTAAGTATTTTGAACGGTTCAGAACCTCTTTACAATGTAATAATTAACGTATGTAAATATAAATGAATGACTAGAATATTCTTTTATTTATATTTATATATGTCCCGACGTGTCCGGAGGACGGGGCGCCACACAACAACACAAGATTAATTCATTCGAGATCATGTCGTTTGAAGAAAATGGAATACACCCATCATATGCATGTATACAAATTTGAAACCTATGTTTTCCTTCTAAAGGCTTAGAATTTTACATGATGACCCTGTCGTATCACAACCCTCAAATACCCATTCTCGTTCTTTCAAAACCACCATTGTATGTATAAAATTCACTTTCGTCGTAAAAATCCAACCAATCAGTCCAACACATGCATCCCAACCTAAATGTATTTATATGGGTGTACCTATAGCCCAAGAAATAAGAAATTTGATAAAAAGTCCAATGATAATAAAAAAATAATATTTTCCAAGACATTCGGCCAAAAAGGGCAAAAACGGTTAAAAATATTTTGCATACCCTCACTATTTTAGTCATAAATTTTTCTACAAAAAGAATTTTATTATGAGAGTGGTGTCATTGAAAAAAGACTTTCGAGACTTCAGGTTGAGTATAAGAATGACCTAATTCAGAGTCCGAATGAGAGAGATACATTGATTTAAAGAAAATATTTTTAACCAGCGAAAAAGACCGCATGAGAAACCGCTCGAGCGGTCTCTCAAGCAATCTGACCTACAACCAAAAGCCGAGACCAACCTAGGACTGCCCGATAATCCGCTCGAGCGGTCCTTCAAGTTGTCCTGTGCCAAAAATTAAATTTTTATTAGATTTTTAAGCCAACTCTCATCCAAACCCCAAAACTCATAAACATTCACCATTATTCTTTCAAATCCCTATCTCTATCCCAAAAACATTGAATTTCAAATATCATAAACCCCTTTTTATGCAAGAAATTCTCAAAATCATGGTTAACCATTATTCAAAAACTCTAATTTTCTTAAAACCCAACTCATTCATATATTCAACCATATTTTCAACCCAAATTCAAGCCTCAAACTCATATGTATCACACCAGGGTTTACTCTAATGAAAAGAATCAACACAAATCGCAACAAATCACAAGAGATAGTCTAGATCCTACCTCAAATCGCCCAAAAGCTTGAGATTACTCCAAATTCTCCCTCATATGGTTTAGATGTTGAGAGATATTGATTCCTTGATACTCAATCTTCCACCTCCTTACTCTAAAGCTTGATTTTCATCCTTGTGCACTTCCAATCTAGCTTTAATCTTCCATTTTTAGGGTGGAGGGTTAGGGTTTCATGAGGAATTTGGATTTCTCTTTCTAAAGAGGAGGAAAGGAGAAGAGAGGGGAAAAAGAGAATAGCAGGGCCAAGGGTTATGTGTGTGTGTGTGTATACCCCCAAATTTTTCTCCAACATTCAAGAAAAATCTAAACATTTCCTGACGGTCCACTCGAGCAGACAGACCACCGCTTGAGCGGTGACCCTGAAATTGAATTCTACGCATCTCCCAAAAACACAACTCGAACTTCTAACTTTACTCACACTTTAATATTTGAATCCTTCTATTAACACAGCCATAACAATATCATTCATTATCATGTATCTCAATTTTACTTTCACATATCACTAATTCAACCATTAACGAACAAAATTTTATAGCACATACGTCCAAACTTAATTATGTCTCTCCACTTAATCTGAAAACATGAAAGAACAAAATAAACACGTATCAGATCGTCACAAATTAGTTCCAAGACTTGGAATGAGTGTATACAAGCCTAGAGTGGTGTTGTTGAAATGTGTGGATTTCATGGAATTCGAATAAAAAAATTAGTTACATGAGCAATATTACTTATTTACTTATGGTTCTTGAGTTAACATTGTACATTGAATTGGAGGTTTTGAAAAATTTTAGATTTAAACCAAAGTTGGGGTTATTCAAGTATTCTGAATGAGGGGGAAGTGGATGAAGTTGGGGAATTGAAACCTTTGGAGGTTATATATATAGATGAATTGATGAATTGTGGAGTTAGGATAGTTATGTATGATGATTTTCTAAAAAATTAATGAAAATAGAAAATTAATCCAAAGGTTTGAGTGTAAAAATTGGGAGATTCTTGTGGTCCATGGGACGGACAATGAATTTGCATATCAAAGTCCAATTTGATGAGGTTGTGTGAACTCTAAACTTGGAACTTATTGCATGAACCGGTGGTAGTCACATTTGATTATGATATAATAATGTGAAATTGTGTAGTGAATTAATGAAGAGTAAACTCATGATTAATGGATAAGATTGGAACTTAGTGAGTTTAAATTATATGAAAAGTAATTGGAATGTTTCATTTTCATTGAGGTTTAGCCTAGAAGGTGATATTATAAATTTTACCTTTAAGTTTTGTTGAATGAGTGAAAAATTAAATTTGTATTTCAATTGTGAAATTTGGAGAGTTTATCAAAATTCAAGCTAACTCGTGGAAGATTAGTTTGGGTGCGTTTTATAACTTGGTTGGATCGAAGGTATTTAATAGTATACTTGACATTTGGGGTTAAGCATTAAAGTTGAATTGATCTTTACAAAATTTATTACACGAAATTGGAGAATACCAAATGTCTTGGTTGTGAAAATTCACGGTTAGAATGAATAAAATAATATTTTTGAATTATGTAATTTGTTAGTGTATGAGTTTGAAGTTAAAATTTTATAGTTGGATTTAAATATCCACTAACACTTGGAATATAAATCTCAAATGATGATGTTATAAAGCTTAAGGTTCATGAAAATAAAGTAATTAGTGAGTTACATCACTTTTATTGTGATGATAACTTATGGATTGAAGTATCGAGTCCTATGTTGTTAGTTATTGAATTCAATTTTATGACTTGGATTTATAATGTTATCTTGAAAATTCAAAGGTTTGAACAAAGAACCTAACTTGTATTGTGATAAGACAAAAATCCCATAAAGTCTAAGAAATATAGTGGCTTTGTATTAAGTGTGAGTTAATTACATGAATGCGGACTTTGAAGTTAAGATTTTGAATTTGAGATGAATAAAATAATTATACGTTGTGATCATGTACGTGGGCTTCGTGAATAAATGAACCGTGAATTATAAATGACTTCATGAATTAGGAATTAAATAGTGAGAAACCATATTGGGTGTATGCATATATGAGACTTTTATTGTTAGAACGAAATGATGAGATCCCTTTATATGTTGAATGATGTGACACGAGAATAAAAAATGGGTTGATAAAAATGTGTTTGAAACTGATGATACTGAATGGAAAAGTGAAATAATTAATGCAACTAATAAAGAAAATGGCTTGGTATCAAGACGTTTCCCGGGGTATTCATTTGGAAAACCAAAAATGGCTTGGTATGTGAATAAGTTGGGCTTGACTAGCTCCGCGGTGAAAGACCGAAAACTTGCGTAAGTTGGGTAGCATTTTCCTCATGTTAGCCCCTGTAAAACGGATTTGGGTGCCGTGTCCCTCGGGTGAGGTCCGTGAAACGAGCATTATTGTGGTGAGTTATAGAGCTATCTATTACTCAATGACTTTGCATAGCCTATTGGGGGAATATGGAGGAGTTTCTATAAGTTGTACTCGATGTTGGTTCAGTATTTTGATTAATAAAATAAAAGAATGAAATGTGGATAAAGAATTGAAGAATGCGAAAAAAAAGTAACAGTTTTATAATGGATAAGAGGAGAATTAATGGTTGGGTAACTTATTAAGAGAAAATAAAAATAAAAGGAATAATTAAAAGTGATTAAGGGAAGGTGAAATTAATGTGAGGAAAAGATAAAGGAAGAAATGAAAGTTTGATGATTGAATAAGATAGAAAAGTAAGTTTAATGATAATAAAAGATGGGAATAAATAGAAAATAAATTAAATGGAAGTGTTAGAAAATTTGAAATAAAGAAATCAAAATGAACTCATATTATCTTTAAAGTTTCTATCAAAGAGGTTATGAATAAATTGAAAGAACATGCAATGAAAATTAAAGAGGATGAAACATGAATGGAAATGCATAAATAGGAATTTAACAAAATGAATGGGATAAGGAAATTTGAGATTTGTGGGATAATTTGGTTGTAAGGGAGCTAATGAACTCAATTAAGTAATAATTGGAATGAATGAACCTGACTAGAAACAATGTTGAATTTGATTTTCTGAAAATACTAAAATATATCGGTTTTAATCAAAACTCGAACAGCATGAAAAGCACTAATAAATATTTCAGCAATATGTAAATAATTTCAGAATTAAAATAAAATTAAAACATTCTGTTTTATTAAAACTAAATAATACAGCAGACATAAAATCTTAATAAAATCATAAATAGATAAATCAAAATAATGAACAAAATATTGGCTTTTAACTTGGAAACAAAAACCTGAAACAATATGTAAAATGTTGTTTTATATTTTAAAACGAAACATAAAAAAATACTGTTTTGTTCATGCAAAAGATTAAACAAAATAAAACAAAGACGAAGACTAATCTATAGAAATAGTATCGAACAGATCATAAATAGCGTAAGCAAAACAGAACTGGAAAGAAAAACAAAATATGTAAAGCTTACAGATAAAAACGGTGCAATCGGGTCCAACGTTCGACGTTGTCTCCTTAAGATAGATAGCGCCCACGCCTCGGTGCATGCGGTGTAACTGGCATCTACCTCCAAGATAAAGCAATTGCCGTGTGCAGAAGAAGCACAACAACTGCACACACTGCAAACTCAGCTGTGCTGGACTATCTTGGAAATTGAAGATGAAGACTTATGTGAAATAGAGCACAGAGCAGCAAAACTTCGGAAAGAGGGAGAAAATCTTATCTTCAAATGGCATGAACAGCAGCCTTTATATAGGCGTTAATGGCTACTGTTCAGATTAAACGAACTGATGTCACACTGGTTCGGCCTGGCAGTTAGACCATCCAACAAGCGCGAACCGGTTCGAAATTACTCCAACGGTCTCGAACCTTTCCAACGGTTCAGATTAAATAGTAACTATTAATTTAATTCAAAATTTTAATTAAATAAATTTTCTGCAAAAAAATATGGGTCGACCCTGTTAGCCCAAGGGCTTTTAATTTGATTTTGATAATTTTCATAATTTATTTTTTAAGAATAAATGATTTTTAATTGATAATATTTTATACTTTCAAAATGAAAGTGTTAACACATTTTGAACAATCAAATTTGACACCTTAGCCAAAAAGAAATAACTTTTATCTCAAAAAGGTTCAAATACCTAAGTATTCTTTAATTAGAATATTTCGTGTTGATCTTAATTGAAAATTAAGTCAAACACTTGGCAAAGTACACTTGAAACAATATCAAGTGTGTCAATACCCATTGATCAAATGGTTTGACACCCAAACTATTTTTCAAGTTGATCTTCAGGTACCAAAACGTTAGAGTCGACACAAACTAGTTTTGTTTCAACACAATAGTGCCGAAGTGCCCAAGACTCATTTGAGTCGACACAAATCAATTTTGTATCGACACAAAAATGATCCTCACTTTTAATTTTTGAAAGTTTGGGTCAACACAAAACAACAGAGTCCTCTTGCAAAATTTTGGTGTCGACCCCAAGATAAGTTGTATCGACCCAAAAGTCCCGAGCCTGCTTGCAGAATTTTGGTGTCAACCCCAAGAGAAAATGTGTCGATACAAAACAACAGAGACTGACTGCAGAATTTTGGTGTCAACCCTAGAGACCAAATGTGTCGACACAAAAGAACTGAGGCTTCCTGCAGAAATTCGTGTCGACACCAAAGGCAAGTTGAGTGTCAACACAAAGTTGTTCTTTCGGATGCTGAGTTTCAAACGAGTCGACACTAGATTCAAATGTGTTGACCCCAGAACGTTGGAAGGTAAAGTGCAGAATTTGTGTCGACCCCTCAGAATATTCGTGCCGACCCAACAACTTGAAGAACCCTGCCCTAGACACTTTGTGTCGACACCAAAGCTATTTGTGTCGACCATAAACACGGAAATTTAAAATACGACAGATCTCAATAGCTGAATTTTTAGCATTTATTGCTCCCACCTGCCTCCAATGGTCAAGAACTCACAAGAACTTATATAAGGAGTTACTTCTCAGCATTTAAGAGGTTGGAGACTTGCATTTACTGTTCTATTGCTCAAATCAATCTCAGAAATCATCTAGTTCACATTTATTACTGCAACTCTAGTTCTTGTTCCTCATCTCTCTTTCCCCATTCATTTATTGTAAATTATTTCTGTAAAGAGAGTGAGTGTTCTTCAATTATTACACATCATTTATTGTAATCAATGGTGAGTCACCATTTAGCCTTTGAGTGAGTAAGTGAAACTCATCAAAGATGAGTTTAAGAGAGATTAGAAGAAAATAGAGGCTTGTTTTCATATAATCTTTTTGAAGCTGAAATAGGTTTGTGAATGTGCCCGTAAACATTCAGATAGCTCAAGAGAAGACTTGAAACTTGTAAAGGCTTGGAATACGCCTGTGAAGTATTCTAAATTGTGGAAATACTCAAGGGAGATCATAAGGAGTGGATGTAGGTTAGGATAAAGTCAAACCACTATAAATCCCTGGTATCTGGTTCTATTTCTCTATCCCTCATCTTTTAATATTTGCATTACTTAAATATTTACATATGTTGCTTTATTACAATATTAAAAGGCTTTTAAAAAAAATTTTAATTGTTATTTATTTTTAAAGACCCAATTCACCCCCATCTCGGATTTTCTTGATCTAACAATTGGTATCAAAGCTTGCATTCTTTCTTTTGACTTAACAGTCTAAGAGTTTTATATGGTAATCATTAGTATTGGACCTGTCCAATCTGAAGGTCAATCGACCAACAGACCTCCTTTGTTCAATGGAATAAACTACAACTATTGAAAGGCAAGAATAAGAATAAACATTCAACCCGTAGACTATGACCTTTGGCAGGTTATCATAAATAGACCCAAAAGACCCACCAAAACTGTTGAAAAAGAAATTATCTACAAACCAAAAGAAGAATGGACTGAAACTGAAATTAGGGAGGTACAAAAAAATTCCAAAGCAATGAATCTCCTTTATTGCTCACTTGACCCAAACGAGTTCAATAGGATCTCGACTTGTGACACCACAAAAGAAATTTGGGATAGACTCGAAGTTACCCATGAGGGTACCAATCAGGTGAAAGAGTCAAAAATCAGTCTACTTGTGCATAACTATGAACTATTTAAAACGAAGCATGATGAAACTATATCTGAAATGTTTACTCGCTTCACTGACATTATAAATGGACTGAAATCTCTTGGCAAGATTTACACTAATGCAGAAATGGTCAGAAAAATTCTGAGGTGTACGCCAAAAAGTTAGGAAGCAAAGGTCACGGCAATAAAAGAAACCAATGACCTGAACAGGCTCAGCTTCAAAGAACTTCTTGGTTCTCTCATGACCTATGAGATGAACATCAAGATGGATGATGAGGAAGATGACAAAAAGAAGAAAGGTATTGCCTTTAAGTTTTCAACTCATGACGAAGAATCTGAAGAAGAGACCTCCAGTGATGAGAATGAAGACATGGCTTTCATCACAAAGAAGTTCAAGAAGTTTCTTAGAAATAAGAAACAAGGAGGAAGAAAATTCTTCAAGAAGGAAGGATACAAGGGAGAACCAAACAAGTTCAAATGTGATTCCAGCAGATTCAAAGAAGAACACAAGAAGGATGAGATAATCTGCTACGAATGCAAGAAGCGTGGACACGTCAAAACTAAATGCCCTCAGCTCAAGAAGCAATTCAAGAAAAGCCATGATTGCAGCTTGCGATGACAGCAACTCTGATGATGAAAAAAAAAATAAAGTTGCCAATTTATGCCTTATGGCCAAAGAAGATGATGAGGTAACTCCTGATTCTTTTTCATTAGAAGAACTGTAAAATGCCTTTGAAGATTTGCATGATGAGTTGAAAAAATTAGGTGCAAAGAATTCTGTTTTGAAAAAGTTAATTATTTTCTCCCCAACTGAAAGTGAAACTTTGAAAATTGAAAACTCTGTCTTGCTAAAGCAAGTTTATGTTTTAAAAGATGAAAATAAAGTTTTAAGTGAAAAAGTTGAGGATCTCACAAAAACTGTTTATAAGTTCACTCAAAGAAAGAAAATTTTGGATCAACTTCTTGGGATGCAAAAATGTGTTTTTGACAAAGTTGGAATTGGTTACAAACCCAAGAAGAAATAAAAATTCTTAAGCAACATATTTGTCAATGCATCATTAAATCATTCAAATGCTATTTGCTTCACTATTATGAGCATGGACACGTTGTCACCAACTGTCCACATAAAAAATTCTTAAATATTTCTGTTAAGAAGACTTAGGATCCTAAAGGAACACACCCTCAAGAAATTAACATCAAAGGACCCAAGAAAATTTAGCTACCAAAAATCAAAACTTGATTCTCATTGGAAGTGTATCTCAAATTCTCATTTAAAGAAGAGACGTGATACCTCGATAGTGCTTGCTCACAACACATGACAGGCAATAAATCGATGTTTGCATCTCTCAAGACAAAATATAGTGAATTTGTGACTTTTGGAGACAATAGCAAAGGAAAAATCATAAGAATTTGCTGTATTGGTAAAATTCCTTCCCCTTCTATTGAAAATATTTTGCTTGTTGATGATTTGAAACATAACTTTCTTAGCATAAGCCAACTTTGTGATAAATGGTACAAAATTGTGTTTGATCATGCTAAGTGCGTTATTGAAGATTCAACTAATAATAAAGTTATTCTTCAAGGTCATAGGCATGAAAATATTTATACATTTACTCTAAATGATCTTTCTAAAAATGACACCAAGTGCTTAGCCACCTTG
>JAOTRH010005230.1:0-23824 GCA_034768845.1 Heliamphora exappendiculata
GTGTCAACCTTGATTGTTCAAAATGGGTTAACACTTTCATTTTGGAAATAAGAAATATTATCCAATTAAAGACATTTATTTATAGGAAATGAATTATGAAAATCATCAAAATCAATTAAAAAAACTCTTGGGCTAACAATAGTTATAATGGCTAGCCGAGCCATTTGGGGTCCCAGCAGCTTGGGTTTGTTCATAGCTCAGGTGCTTCAGTAAGAATAAAAATCATATAAGATGAGCAATTCAAACATATGCTTGCCTATTTTGATACTGGAGTGGCCCCTCTTGACCAGCTTGAGCAACTCGAGTGACTCGCGTTACTCTAATTTTACAAATTATGGGCAGATTCTGGGATGTGGTAATCTGGTTTTGTCTTGTAGTCTGTCACTCGAATACTTGATCCATTTCATTAATTATCACAACTGAGTCGACTGCACCTCAAGTGGCTAGACCATTATGTTTAATTGAGCCACAAGGAGATAACTTTTGTTTAGGTGTCGTATCTCTCGATCATTATACCTGATATGTCTCCACCTCATTTCTTCGTCGTTGACCGGGTCAAATTACTCACTTCGAGCAACTGGTCTGATTAATATTATTGTTCATTTCGTTATTTCGTGGTTCGATCATCTACATACTGCACTGCTATTTTTTTTGATATCTCAGGGTGTCTGAGCCAGCTAGTTTACGCGCACCTTAAGTAATCCCTAGGGACCAATTCCATCACCCACTTATGGAGATTCTAATTAAAACTGAGTCAAAGTTTCATATGGTGGCCTTAAAGAATTGACGGCACTTACGAAGTTTCAAATTTGAGACTTAAGATGGAATAAATCTCTAAGTTTCAACCCTTGACCATCAAGCCAATCCCTTGGGGTTAGTGCACTACGACTTTGGGGATTGACCAAAGTGATTCCATATTGTTGTTATGGGTTACCCTTTATAGACAGTGCACTGCTGCGTTGAGGTTTTTATTCGAACCAGTTCTGCCAGAGTCTTCGACACATTTTTCTTTCTGTTTGAAGAAAATAAATTCTAATCACTGCATAACATAAACAATATTCTATTTAGATTTTGATTGAAGCAGTGTGAGTCCCTTCTTGTCCTTCGTCTGGTTGATCAGTTGTAGTGTTTCCACAATATTCCACTCTCCTGGTCTAGGACTATACGCATCCAGTGATTGGAATGATAGATCGAAAAGATCATGTACATGTAACTCAAAGCTAGTATTATATATGTAAACCATTTTAGTCACAATTTCAGCATTATTGTTGATGATAACTTGCTGAAAATTGAATTCAATTATGTTTGTATTGGAATATTGATCTTAAAAAATAAATAATTATTCTGATCATAGTATTAATAGTTTATTTCATACCAAGCTTGGACTTGTGAATATATAAAGGATCTATCTTTAGTGTGTGCATTTACCTCTTGTGCAAACATTGGGAATTCACACAAGAAGCATTAATCATATGAGATAAATGAATGTTATTGTTAGTTAGAATATTCACACTTTTGTTATAAATCACACATACTTTTCTAAGTTGCAGTCAACTTTTTTTGCAAATCTCGTGATATATCGGTGAGGAGGACGTTTGCGATTTTGAGAAAATAGGGTTATAAGTGTCATATTTTGGCCAACTGTTGCATGCGTTGCCCATTTTTTGGACAAGAAAACTGATACCTATTTGGAATGATATTTCATTAATGATATGTGATAACTTCTGTGTACGTGTAAATTAAGGGTTATTTCGGTGTACAAAACTCTATTGAGTTTAAATTTATCAAAAAAAATTAGGACTAATCTTTCTATAGTTGTGTAATTTAGGACTGCTGTCATAATTATTCAAAAAAAAATACTAAAAGTAAAAAAAAGTTATATAAAAAAACAATCTAACATGCAGTCCAACTAAAAGCACATGCGATATACATCCCAATAGTGCACCATAGTATTAGCCAAGCATTTGGAAGTAGAGATGATAATTTCTCCCAGCTCATCTCATTCCGTTTTATAGGATTTTTTTCACCATCGATAATAAATAGGGTGGGGACAGTATTTGCTCTCCCCACTCCATTTTTTTCACTCTGCCCCTGATTACTTTAAATAAATATTTTTTAAATATTAATATATGTATAAGATATATATTTTATAAATATAATAAGTTCAAAATATTAAAATATTATATTTATTTCTATTTTTTTTATTTCTTATATTTTATATATTTAGTTATATTAATTCATCACTTATTATTATTTTTATATATTATATTATTTATAACTTTTATTAATATTACTCTTTTAAACCTTAAAAATTATACCCGAAATATTTTCATACCCGTCCCGTTCTCTGTTATTTTCTCGATATTTTTTTGTCCCCGCCCCGATTAAATAGGGGATGCGGATGGTAGAACTAATTCCAAACCCCACCCCATTCCATTGCCATTCCTATTTGTAAGGGTCATCTTCGGATAGCTTGGCGCGCATAGTTAATATACAAGTTCGTTCAGAGATTTTGTCTAATGGGCATTTTTATGCACGGAGTTGGGCTTGAACTAAAATAATTAAGTCCAAGTCTTATTCGGTGGGCTTAACGTAGGTGGATTGACGGGCAAGCCGAAGGAAGGTCGACAGTATGTTAGGATGAAAAAAAAAGTAAGAGGAAGGTGGCTCTATATTTATTAAAATTTTGGGATAATTAATCATTAGTTCAATTTTTAGATCTTGTAGTACATTTAGCCAACTTATTTTTGTTTTTAAAACTTCTTAGGGGTCTATTATTTTAAAGGTTTTAAGGTCTAAAGTTCTCTTATTCAATGCTTGGTAATTTTATAGATAAAATCACCCTTATTACTCACACTCTCCTAATTACTTTGTACAAACTCTCACTACGTCATCACCATTTATCAACTTCAGTTACCGCCGCCAACTTTTTTCTGCCATCGCCAACGACTTTTTTCTACCACTGTCGGCAACCATTTTTGGCGACTTCCTTACTACCATTTTTTCAATGATGATTTTCAACAACTTTCCCACGACCTCTGACAGTCTTCTTGTAACTTTTTCGACAACCTTTTTGACGACCTACAAAACAGATAAAATCTCATCGTTCATTGCATTCAAATAGTAAAATCTATATTTGTTTGTTCCAACACTAGCCACACTAAAGATAAAATTTCATTGTTCATTACGTTCGAATAACGAAATTTATCTATGTTCGTTGCAACACTTACCATACTTAAGATAAATTTTACTGTTTGTTGTATTTGAATAATGAAATTATCTTTGTTCACTTATTTCTGGACGAAAATAAATAAAATTATCTCTGATTTAATAGTCCTAAGAATTAGTTGTTGAAAGTCGTTAGAGTTGGTTGTCGGAGATTGCCAAAAAGGTACTAAAATTGATCGTTGAAAGTTACGGGAATTGGTTGCTAGAAAGTCACCGAAATTGGTGATTAGAAGTCGTCGTAGTTGATCACAAAAAATTGTAATCAAAGTTGATCGTCAGAATTATCGTCAGAAATCGCCAAAGCTGATTATCAGTGGTGGTCGGAGGTGGAGGGATGAGGTGTTGAGGTGAACAGATGCGTATTTAGAACAATAAAGGTATTTTAGTCCAATTTGACCATTGAACTTTAAGATTTAAATTTTTTTTAGTTGTACCTAATGTTGTATAAAATATTAATTATAAACTTTACACCAAAAGTTTTTAAAACTTTTCCTAATATTTGAAAATTAAAGCTCTCTTCTTAGGTAGCATTGTAGAAAAATCCATTGTAAAGGACAATAAAAATATACACAATGAGAAAAAAATCGAATAAGGAAAAAAAAGAGTTTGGTATATAGCTATATATATAATATAATATTATTTATTTATATGTATATATTTTTCTCTCTAAAAATATTCTCTATATCCACATATTATATATTTATTTATTTATATATATTTTCTCTCTAAAAATTTGATATTAAATAAAAGTAATTGTAGTAAATGAGATTAGTTGAAAGGTGAAAAACATAAGGAAAGAAAGGATATTATGATTATATTTTATATGTTTTTTGTTATTTTATTTGTGATCCTACATAATTATTAACTACCCTTAATATATGCATGTAAAGAACAAAATTGATTTATTCTTTCACAATTTTATGTTTTATCTATTAATTAGATTTTTTCTGTTTTTTGAATTCAAATAAAAAATGGACGTGATTAATTATAAATATATTTTTTGAATGATTATAAACATACTAGTTTTAGATATATTTATAAAAACATACATTATTAATTCTTTATACTTATTAATTAATGAGTATTTAAAGTTTATATTTATAAATTGTAAGAAAAAAAAATGTTTTCATTTTGCTTGATTCTGAAAAAAAAAATTATCCTTATGCTTGAAATCGCCCTCATTGAATTGAATTTTTAATAATAACACTTAAAAATGCTTTTGTGGTTGAAGAAAAGTGAACACAAAACTCTCACCAGTGTAGATATTTTGAGCCTAGGATTAAAAAGTTTTTTGACTTTTTTTTTTGAGTTTTTATTTTTATTTTTTATAATTTTTTTTTATATTTTAGTTTAAAATTTATAGTTTTTTAATTTTACGTGAGAAAAGAATTTTAAAAATCATGCGCGTTAAGGTCAATTATAAAACAAATTAACTAAAAACAAAAAAATTTAAAAAAAATCAAAAATCTTATTAAGTTAATTTTTTTCGTTTTATATAAATTTTTTTAAATTTTAATTAAAAAATTATACTTTTTTTTATTTTACCACAACAACAAAAAAATCTAAAAAATATATTAACTAATACTGAAACAAGTACTCCAAAAAAACAAAGAAAAAAAGCTACCGGATAAAAGCTAGTAGCTGAGTTCGTGGATCTAACTTATCTTTTATAGAATCCCAGATTCTCAATTTACGAACAACAATCGGAATGGCCACAATTCTGAACTTCTGCTGCGTCTCAGCCGCCCCCACAAACGCTACCACATCTCAGGACCCTTCAACTTCATCAACTCCGCCAACAAAGATCGTACTTCCCAAGAAAAAGCCCCTCAAATGGTCCACCGGGGTGGCGCCGGGAGAGTACGGCGGCCCGCCGACAACGTCGAAGCTCCGGAAGTACTGGGGCGGCGAGGGAGAGGACCCTCTCACCTCCGACGACTTCATCTGGAACAAAGATTTCATGGGTCGCATGAAGCGGTTGATTCAGGACCCTCAGGACGATTCTGATCTTCAATCCGCTGCTCGCGTTAAGGTTCACCCATATTTGTTGTTGTTGTTCTTCTCTTTTTGTTTGATTATAAAGAAAAAAATAAAAAATAAAAAATTTATGGAAAGTGAAAATGGTAGAAAGAGAAGTGAAAGGAAGGAAAAAGAAATGAAAATTTATTTTCTTGTATCCATTCGATTAGGATAAGAATTTTGCAAGACAATTTTTTGTTTGATAAACATGAAAGTTGCAAGAAAATTATTGTATCATCTATATTGCACTTATACATTTAAAATAAAAATAAAATATTGATGGATACTATATGCAAATTTTAAAAGTAAGATAATTGGTATGCATTTCCACGAAAACCCTATTTTTCTTGCACATTTTGTAGGAAACCAAAATCTAAGTTTGCAAGGCTCAAGAGTTCTACAAGAAAATTTATTTTCTTTCAATTTCCAAGACTTTGTCGCTAATCAAACTCCAAAAAAGTTTTGAAAAAATTATCTTCCCACATTTTCATCACTATCTTGCTAAGCAGACGGACCCTTAGTTTTATTGAAGTTAAATTTGGCAGGCTGGGGAGGCCGCCCAATAAAGGGAAGAAACTAATCAAAGTTTTCTGTTTGTTGCTGGCTATTGTGGAGGGTTAGTCTAATTTTGAAATTGATTTTTTTTTTGGTTTGATTTTATCCGTTTATGTTTATTCATTAGTTAGATCGTGGTTATTGGATGGACATGGTTGGAGGCAATCAAAATCCATTTGGATTTCTGTTTCTTAATTTGGTGTGCTTTGATTATTGTGTCTTGATATTGTTTTGTTTGGTTTTTTTTTTCAATTTTGAATTAAAATGGGTTTGATGTGAACAGGAAGAGCCTTCTGGTTTTCTTAGTTTGAACAGAGTTATGAGCCTTGATAGGTTTGTCTTCATTTATCTTTCTAGCTTTAATTATTTTGTTTAGTATGCATTTTTCTTTTTCTTTTACCCCAAAATACCTATTTGTGGTATGGTTATGCAGTTTGGAGGTTGATTTGAGCAAGGAGCTGATATCGCCTTCTAAACCTGTTATAGAACCACCAGTTGAGGCAGTTCAAGTATGATAAATTGTTAATCGTTTACCTTATTACTTTTAATTTTTGTTTATTTGTATTCTGCTTCTTATTAATTCATGATTATATGATTTTCAGGCTAGTGGCAGCCTGCCAAAAAGATGGAAACTGGTACCGACACGACGTGAGCAAGAGAAATGGGACAGAGCCACTAAGGCTGCAACTGGAGGGAGTGTATGTATTGCACGTCATTTGATAATCAGTTTTTCAAATCTCATGTAATTATCTTCGCTGAAAGTTCTTCTTGACTGGGATGCCATTTTTGTGAGCTAAATTACAAGCTAAAGAGTCTGATTATCTTCATCATTATATTATATGGTACAGAAGGATTTTTTTTGAGTTTCTGGTGTTCATTGATCTCTTTCCAATAGGATGTGATGTTTCGGGAATTAAAGCGACCTCGCGGAGACCCAAAAGTATTGGCTGCTCAATCAAGGGAGCAGTATTTTAAGGTAGTTTTAACTTTTGGGTGATGGTGACCTTTGGTGTCAATAAATGATGATAAACTTTTGTGTCTTTGAAATCAAAACTGTTGTGATTTTTAATTTTATTTTTCTTTTCTGGCCTTAAAAAATTGCTTCTGCAGTTGAAGAAGAAGTTGCATATCCTCACTCTGGGAGTAGGTGCCACTGGTTTACTCTCAGCTTACGTTTCTTATTCTCCTAAAATTGCATTAAGGTAAATTTAGAGACATGACCAACTCTCTAAATTTCATTTATGATTCTTTTCATTATTCGGTACAAGTTGTGTTAGTCTTTCCCTTCTGGAGTCAGGTGGTGTTTCGAGTCTGATTTCTTATTGTAATCATTCATTGCTCGCGTTGATGGGTGCTGCACAGCTAGTTTGAAACCATTATTTTTTTGCCCCCCTCTTTTTGTCTCAGACAAGTTATTTCTCTCCCCATTTCTTGTCCAAAATAATCTACTCATTCATTCCTTTCTTTTACTTTCTTTTGTTTGCCGATCTTTTCAACAGTTTTTATTGTCATGCAGACACACCCTAAAATTTCGATGGGGAGTTTTCTTAGACCATGTTTATTGTGAGGGCTTAAGAGACCAAATTAGACTAAAAAACGTGGGGCCACCATTTCAGATTTTGTCTCGTCAGATAGGTAATTCTGCATTTGTTTGTGCCGGATTAAGCTATTAATCTCCCATATGAGGGTTTTGGTGTTTGGAATTTAGGGGAATAATAATCCAACGCCCACTAGTATTATTTGTCCCTTCCGCATAATTTTTTCTCTTTTAAGAAAATTCAAACGGTCAAAAATATTTCTCTTAACTTCTATCCCATTCATTATACCACTGGTCCATTGTATATACAATTCCATCCATTATCTGATGATATCTAAAAAAATGTAGGACCCACGGCAGTGCTTATCCCTCCTCCAACCCCCTACTCCATTCAACTAAACATGGCCTTATAGATTAATTACAAGATATCTAATTTCATTTTTTCTTTCAAATAATTGATTTCCATGCCCTTTACGTATATGCAGCTATGGCGTTGGGTTTCTTGGTTCTTTGGTTTACATGCGTATGCTTGGAAGTAGTGTGGATTCTATGGCCGATGGAGCCAAAGGGCTTGTCAAGTAAGCATTACGTTCTTCCTCTTGAAAGGAAGATTTTAGCTGACTACATGTGATGGTCATGAATTACTGTGTGTGCATGTCCCCACTGACTTTAATGCCAATTCTTGGTTTTAAAAGAAAGGGAACATAATCTCTCTCAGCCTTAAAATTTTGGGGATAGATTGAAATCTCACTTTTTGTTTTGCAAAAAGTAAAGTTTGATGTATGATATATTTGAAGAGAGGAATTTCGTATAATAACTAAATATTTAAATGCATTTGTTTTTCATAGATGTGAAAAAAACTTGAGAAGGTAGAAGAAATTTTCAATACAATACTTCCCTTACCTTTTGTTTGCAGAGAAGTAGTTTGTCTTGATGGCTTGGGTAGTTGGTTGTGCGCTTAAAGGAGTTTTCACACATTGGGACAGGTGGCTTTTCCAAGAGCATGAATATTATATGAAGGAAATTTGAAACTTCAGGATTAAGCATATTTTGGATAATTTTGAACTTTTGTTGTATAATAAATTTATTATATTTGAAGTGAAATTAAGGACTAAATTTGGCTTTGCATGTTGGTCTTTGTGATGCAATGACATAATCCTTGTACTCAATCCACGAGAATTGTGGAAGGTGCGTTCCATATTGGAACTTGGCCACCGGATATTGTTCTTGTAAACCTAATAAAGTTTTCATGATCATTTCATTTTTGCTTTGATGGATTATAAGATAGAACCAGGATCTCATCCAATGGGGGAATTTGTTTTACATGATTACAGTTATGCTCATAGAAAATGATTCAAATTTGACATCTATGTTCTGAATATAAAAGGGCAGCATGGTGCACGAAACTCCTACGTATGCGGAGTTCAAGGAAGAGGGCAGATCACGATAGATATATAATATGCAGTCTTACCTTGCATTCGTAAGATACTGTTTTCACCCCTCGAATTCGTGACCTCCAGGTCACACGGCGACAACTCTACTGTTACGCCAAGAAAGGAGACTGCTCTCTGAAATTCATGGTGGCATTACATTATGCATTATATAGTTTTTTGATGTACTTTACTTGCATGGGGTTGTTTTTAAATTCGTTTAAGGACCTTTAATGTACATAGAACTTATTGTCCTAGTTGGAGAGAACTTTGAAGAACTATGCTGTTGAGCCAGCAACTAGGCTTACGAGTAACCTACCCAAAAGGAAAATATTTTATTTAAATCTCTATGTTATATATATGTGCTTATATACATGTCACAGAACTTAGTGTTGCATCATGGTAACTACCAACAGGAAGGAAACTGCTTTCTTAAATTCTTTCCTGGTTTTTATTTCTATCATAGATGGACTTCAAATCTGTTACACTCGAAGGAAATTAGGATTAAAAAAATGTAAAAATCAGGACATGCACATTGCAATTCTTGGCTTGCCTCCCAGGGCATTTGATGTGAGGAAACTAGCATAGTTGCTGCTTGTGATACATATGCCGTCCTGAGGGCGTAACTTCTGATAAGTTCTGCACAAGGAAGCAATCTGTGTATTTGACTGTTTTACACTTGTGTATGCACGTACTGGTGTTTAAGTGCAGAAGAATATACAATTACTTATTACCCCCTAAGATGCCATGAATAATAGATTTTTAACACGCATCTCAGAAAGGAAATAGTTTATTGCTCATGAAAGATTAAAGTTTTACTTACACAAACACTGTCTCAACTATCACCAAGTATCACTTTATGCCCCCAAACTTTAATCGTACATTTATGTCCCTCAACTATAGAAAAATGTACAAAATTCCCTCCACATGGAGGGGTGAAGTGATGCAAATTAAATAATTGAGGGACGTAAATGAACTGTTTTGGAGTTGAGGGTGAAAAGTGATACTTAGTAATAGTTGATGGATAATTGTGTAATTAACCCAAGATTTTAGACCCAAAGGTGATTTTTGTGGTAAGTACTGAATGGAAAATGCAATTGACATTTGACACCCTTGAATTTGCATTTTAATTTAATAGAAGCTTGCATAACATAGTTTTGATCTACTGTTGTTGAATAGCGTGGATTGAGTTTCTGTTTTGTCTTTCTGGCCTTAATATTTGGAAGGCAAAAATGTCTATTTTTGGTTTCCAATAATTTATCTCACTGGAGATTTGGTTCGCTTGCAGAGGAGCTATAGCTCAACCAAGGCTACTGGTTCCTGTTGTGTTGGTCATGATATTTAACCGGTGGAATGGGTAAAGCCCTTAAACTAGCATGCTTTTTCTTTGTCGTGTTTTCCACCTGACTGGCCATTTCTCTTCAGACAAATTTGTAGTTTTACAGTGTCACTTTTTTCTTTCTTCATATTCTTCTTTGTCTTTTTTCATTGTTTATCCCATTTTTCTACTCTTCTGGATTTGTATGACCTCGTTTACCTTTGTGTGTGTGTGTTTTTTTTTAAATTTCTTTGGACTGTCGTTTTTGCAGTGGCTGCTTCAGAGTTCCTTTCGAGTTTTAGTTGCCTATTTGCAGCCTCCATTTTATATTATAGATTCTCTCATTTATCTGAATATGTAAAAAAAAAAAATGATAATAATTTCTGCATTCTGATAGTACACTGTTAACAATGCACTTTGCTTAACAAAATTCACTAGAATCTCATGTTCCGGTGACCAATTTAATGGTATTGATTGACTTAGTCCTATACATAATTCCAATTGACAAAAATAGTATGTACTCTTATCTTGATCGCAAATAATAGTTATGCATTTTTGGCATAATTCTTATTTCATGCTTCATGAAAATAAATGACCCAATCATGTTTCACCTGGTGTTGGGAGATGAATTGAGTGTCGTTTCTCACACCTTCTGTACGGGTCCTTTTGCATCCTGGATATATCATATTTTGGGTTCCCAAATATGACATTGCTATATACTGGTGTGTGCTCATATTACACGTTTTGTTTCGTTTCGTTTTGTTTTTTTATCTTTGTAGTTTTGCTGAGTTCTTCCTAAACGATGACTATCCTTTCATAGAACTTGTCGATAAACCTGAAGGTCCGGAATGGTTGTTTTTCCACTTGGTATCTGAACACCTTCATAGCAATTTGCTGGAAAATTAGATATGCATGGTGCACTCATAACCCACCATCCCACTCCCTTATTATTTCGGCAATAAATCATGAATTTGCAAGAGGGCACTATGTCGGTTCGGGGAGGTAAACAAAGATTTTTATCTTCTGTGCACCCTCTGAAAAGCTGTGAGGGTGTTTATTAGAAATTATTTATAGCTTTTAGCTTATAGTTCAGCAAAAAGTTGAGATAGATTCAAACATGTGTAATTATAGATTTTTGCTTGTAGTTTCTGATTATAAATTAACAAACATAAATTCTACTACTTGAATATATAAGTTTATAGCTATAGCAAACATTTGTAACTTCTTTTGTGTTCATAATCAATTTTTTTTACTATAATCTATAAGTTTATAATTTAAATTATAGCAACACCTTTTGTTTATGTGGTGCAGGATTCTTGTTCCAGAATATGGATTCATGCATCTAGAATTGATACCAATGCTAGTTGGGTTCTTCACATATAAGATTTCCACATTTATCCTAGCTATTGAGGATGCTTTGACTGTAGCTGAGAGGAAGACCGATGTCTAAAATAGCGTACATCACGCGTATGAGAACTGGCTTAATCTTTCTTTTTGATGCAGCTGGTAGAGGTATGTTTTTATTTCCTTATGTTTACCGCATTTACTCAAATGATTTTCCAGCTGAACTTCTGAAGCCTACACCTTCTTTTACTCAAACTTGAACTTGTTCTGTTCATAAACTGAACTAGATAAATTAGGAGGCGAGTATTTTTGAAATTCACCAAATTTAGGCTCATTTGCTAAACAAAAATTCTACTTACCATAAAAACAAACCAAAAACTTACTCAGAATTCAAAATGAGTAGTTCAAATTTAGAAGTGTTTAGTGTGGGTTACATTCTAAGTGAATTTGAATCATTCATTTTAAATTGTGAATAAATTTTTGAGTTTGTAAAATTTCCTAAATCAACAACCGAATGCCTTGGTTGGTTCAAGTGGTGTGTCTTGTATGAAATTTGTATTTGGTTGGGTATGTTGTGAAACAAACCAACAAACCAAATATAAGCGCCCACACAATACTGAGAAAAATAATTAAGAAATATGAGCATGAAACTTTTCCAATTTCTAAAATTAGCTCAATATATGTTTAAGGTTCACGCAAGTGTTCAATATATTCTGAATGAAAAGGAAGATACAACCACGACTGTAAGGTAACCAACAATATATAGACTAGGGTTTACAACTGCAAAGTCGTGGGCCTTGAGTTCAGTGGGCTTTGAGTTCAGTACCAATCAGGCTTCACAACCCTAGTGGGTAGTTGCAGAAAATTTTTGATGCATTCATTATCTGTCACACACCCGTTTACTTTTCTCGTTCTCTCGTGCAGATTTTAGTTTCACAAGTTTATTGGATCGTTGGAAAACAGTTTTCCAGGGTTATGGGAAGAAAATTGCTTGGAGTTACCAAAATGCTATCGGTCCGGAAAAGGATAGAATTGTAATTTTACTAGTGCTGGTCTTAGATGTCATGCTGTGGGACACAGACAATGACAATGAAGCAATTGCTAGAACCTGGGGTTATGAAAGGATTACATTGCTCTCTGTTATTGTTAGCATCTTATTTGGTTCAAGACCAAACCCAACGTTCAATTCATGAGGGAACCTTCGATTATATTATTCTTGACGATAACTTTCTTCTTTTAGAAAGTGTGTTAACTGAATTCAAATTATAGTTTCGAATATGGTACTGGTACAAGTCGGTCCGTTCGGTTTGGAGGAAACTTGGCATGTTAATTACTTAATTTTATGTTATTTAGAATATTAATTTGTATTGATTTGTAGTGGCCACATAGAATATTGGTGTTTGACATTGTTTAAATTAGTTGTTTATAAATTGTAATTTGTAGTAAAAATTATAAATTGTGAGTGTTTAGTAAATATTGTAAAATATTTATAACTTGTAGTAAAAGTTGTGGATTTTTAAAAAAATTTATAATTTTTGACTAAAATTAGTAAAAAATTAAAAGTTATTATAAGTAATTTTGCTAAATACTCCCAATATTGGCTTGTACATACCAATACTAGATATTAGCATTCGTATGTGTTCATAATTAATCTTTTAAAAAAATATTATTTATTTATATTTTATATTTTTATTTTTTATTTTGCATTTTTATAATTTAATTTAAGTTTCAAATGTAGCATAAAGGGAAGTCATAGAACTTTGCAATGTTAATTTATTATAAAAAAAATTAAATAGGAAATTTATATTGTTTTTAAGTTAGCTATTTCAGGATAAATAATACAATTTAAAATTAATTTAGACCAACTAATTAAAATGCTATTTCTGACAAATGTTTGTGTTTTGTTAAATTTTTTATTATTGAATAATATTTTAAAATAAAAAAGAGAAACTTAGGGTTAAGTTCTTTGTTTAGTAGTAAAATTAGTTTTAGTTCTATTCAATTTTTTTTATTAAGATTATTTTCGTCTCAATTTTAATTTTTTAAAATATTCTTAAATTATATATTTAGAAATTTTGTTTACTAAATTCCTTCGTAGTAGGAATTAAGAATTTCGCCCTATAAATTTTTTTAAAATTTCTAAAAAAATCTATCTTTAAAATCTCGCGCCATAATTACCAAAACCCTAACTCTGTTACTGTTTTCATCCTCTGTTGTCGTCTTCATCATCGACGTCGCCATCGTCAACCCCGACGTCGCTGTTGTCCTCTCTTGCCGTTACTGTTGCCGTTGCCGTCATCATCTATCGCCAACTGGTACATGTAATAGATAAATTTTGTAGTGTATATTCAATGATCTTGCACCTTATATGTAACTGATACATGTATCAATTAAGAAATTTTTTGCGCAAAATGTTTAAAAGAAAATTGTACGAAAAGTTCATATCAACTATTATTGTAGCCGTATAGTTTCTATACTTGCACAACAATATTAAAAGATTTTTCATCATAGATAATCTCATAAAACGACCTACAATAAAAGACAAATATTAGCAGTAGTTATAGTTATACTGATATGTATAACTGATACAATTATCATTTTAGAAAATAAATGTATATTTTAACTGATACATTTATTAATTTAAGTAGTATGTCGAATTTTTATAAAATGAACTGCGTTTTGTATTAATAAATGTATCGGGACAAATATTTACAGTAGTATAAATACAAATTAATAAAACAAAAAAATACATATCAGTAAATTAGGATGAGTCTTTGCAATCAAAACTTAAAGAAGACTTTTACCAGCGCAAAATGTCAATGAACTAAACAGCTCATGTAATATGAGAATCTTCAGCAATAATAATTTGCCATGAATTTGAAAATAAAGAGAAATCTATTCAAAATCATAAAATTGTGAACATCAATATCTAATGAAAAAAGAAAAGTCAAATCCCTATTATTATTGAATATTTAGTTTTTATGAAGGAAAATGAGAGTTTTTTTCACATCCAAATCAATGATATATTCCATCCTATTTGGTTATGTAACCGCCGGTTAAAATGTAGGGCAATTAAACCTATTTCCATATAAATAGTAGGTAGTTAACAAGTCAACACTATTATGTAATTGTGTCACGCCCTCAAAACCAAAGAATATCTATAAGAAGAAACCTTCATACAAACCATCATAATGAATACGGTTTTATGGCATTACAACCCTTGAAATATAATTATAACACAAGGTCATACATAAACTCAAAATTAGGAAGGTAAAACACAACCTCGCCCCTTGCCACTAAACCATCAGATGGCCTCCGATACCTGAAATAGGTGTTAAACAAATATCGTGAGCCAAAACTCAATAGGATATGACTACACAAGAATAGAAGCAAAATATGTAAAAAGGCAAAAAACTAAGCCACCATGACGATACTTAAGAAATTTTCCAACCAACTATTGAAAACTCTTAATAATGCATTTTTCCTCGTCGTTTGCCATGACCAAAAAAAAACTTTCACTTTCTATCGATTCCCAACGTGTTCCACTGCTCATTCTATCATGAACTTACTGAACACCATAGTCATAGGCCAAGACCTCATACAACTAAGAACGCCACACGGTTATTTTTCTCACAAAAGTTAATACCAACTCAGAACTTAATATGCCACTTGGGCTAACCCGTCACACATATCACATATGCTGTATAGGCTAGCCAAAAGACATTATCACATCGTTAAATAATTTCACATTTTTAACATTGTCACACGGGTTAATAGCTAACCATTTCACATGGTTAATGTTGTCAAACAGGCTACATATGCCACACAGGTCAATTAAGCAATCATTTCACATGGTTAACAGTGCCATACATGCTAAATATGCCACACGGACTCC
This sequence comes from Heliamphora exappendiculata, assembly GCA_034768845.1. NCBI lineage: Eukaryota > Viridiplantae > Streptophyta > Magnoliopsida > Ericales > Sarraceniaceae > Heliamphora > Heliamphora exappendiculata. Next base: position 15,327 of record JAOTRH010005230.1, read on the forward strand.
AAGCCACATAGGCTAAATAGTTAACCATTTAACATGGTTAACAATGCTACACAGGTTACACATGCCACACATGCTAAATAGATAATCATTTCATATGATTAATAATGCCACACAGACTCATATGCCACACATGCTAAACAGATAACCATTTTACATGGTAAGTAATGTCACACAAGCTCATATGCTACACATGCTACACATTTTATAGATATACACTCATCTATCCGAATTCAAACCACATCATTCATTACACGCCCCACATATCTGCACATTCCATTCAAAGGTATGGGAGGTAGAAAAGGATTCAAGAACAAGAAAAAGTGTACCAAGAAGATAACGTCAATGTCAAAAGTCAACAAAACGAATGTGGAAGCCCAAAAGTCAAAACGACATCACCCCGGTCACGACTTGGGGCCCCAAAGACCCGGCACCATAAGGTCCAAAAGTGGCAACTCACACAAGTATTCCAAAGTATGAGGAATATAAGAAAAAGTTCTAACATTAATAACAATAATGTTCTGAATGAAGTTCGGCAAAAAAACATGCAAAAAACAGTTAATAAAAAACTAACATTTTTACTATTTTGATCATAACTATTTCTACAAAAGAAATTTTGATATAAGGTTAGAACCATTGGAAAGAAAACTTTTGAAACTTGAATTTGAGTACAAGAATGACCTAATATTGAGTTCGTATGGTGGACATACACTGATTTGAAAAATATATTTTTAATCAGCAAAAAAGATCGATCGATAGACCGCTTGAGCGGTACGTTGAGCGATTTGGCCTACAGCAAGATGTCAAGACCAACCCGGGACCGTTCGATAGATCGCTCGAACGGTTCTTTGAGTTATCCTATGCCAAAATTGACTTTTGTACTAGATTTTAAAGCCAACACTCATTCAAACCCATTTTCATGCAAAGAGAAGGTACTAGAGCCATGAAAAAATATAGAATTTGATAGGAAAAAAATCAAAAACTTTCAAGTATAAGGATTTAGCATAAACATTTATCAGACTTAATAATTTCACCAAGATAATTAGGATTCTAAATGACCAACATCTAATGAACATTTTAAGCCCCCAACAAAGATTTCACAAAATCAATTACCCATCACACTCCTTATACCAATTAAAAGAATCAATTGAAGGATTTCATCAGGGGATTTAGAAGCTCAAATAATTTACCCGGTTAAGACAAGATTTTTAACACATATTTCCATACATCAGCCCGATTAACTTAAATAATCTATGAATTTCTCATTTTAACTTTAACATAAGATATACTCAAGCCTCCTTCTTCCATCCCTAACTAGGAATTTCACAATCTACAACAAGATTCAATACAAATCAACCCCTGACTATGTATAATTAATCTATTTTCACAAATCACCATGTATTTCCTTCCAAATACCAACCCTCAAGATTTTAAGAACTTGAATTTCAAGAAAAAGAGGGGTTTCATGTTATTTTTCATCAATAAATGAAATTAATCACGTATCGAGCTATCTATTCAAGATTAGTCGAGATCTTACCTTTTGGGTTAGAAACCCGAAACTTTAACTTATCACGCGAACTCACTAAATTAAAATTTCACTCGGTTAGAAACGTTGCCCTCGTCAAGTAGATCAATTCTCCGTCCCAAAGGCGACACCGAAATCTAAGTCGAAAATAACAAAAATGAAGAGATAAGGCCTAGGTTTATTCAATTCTCCATGGGTGGAGTTTGAGAGAAAGAGAGATATGAGAGTGAGGGAGATATACGTGAGAGTGAGAGAGATGTGAGAGAAGGGGATATCTTCTAAGAGAAGATTGGTGGGTGGGCCCACTCCCCACTCACACACAACCCAAGGCCAATTCTTAAAGTTTTTTTTTGTTAAATCTTGTGATGTATTTTTAACCTATATACATGCATCAATTGCATCAAAATTAATATTTTTAAGTTCTCATTAACTCAAAACTAATTTATCAAAAATTATCGAATTTTAAAATTATTTCCGATTTAAAATTCACGGGTCTCCATACACACTGACAGATTCACCAAAAACTCAAATGAGAGTTACCGGACTCACTTGCCACCACCCATATAATAATCTATATATGTTTAGCAATTTATAATTAATCAAAGTCAATTAATACATATATCATATTATTTATTAAATTAAAAAGGAACCGGGTCTCACAACTCTCTCCCCTAAAAGGAATTTCGTCTTTGAAATTCAACATGTGTTCTCGAATCAACATTCCTTTCATATACCATTAATGATCTCAAAACCAAGACACCGAAGGGTCTTTCAATGATAAAAAAACCACTGTATCTCCGTATCGAAGAATAAGATACCATCACCTAAACATGTTCCAGAGAACCCAACATCCATCAACTATCCCCACGAGAAAGATCTCATCAACCCTAAGGTTATCCAAACGTCATTGAACCAAGGTTCCATCCATATCACCAACAACCGGGCCATACCCTACATCGAATGTACCCTATCCAAAATGATCAATTGTCTAATGCAAGGCCAAATTACAACTAGAACCGTTTTCAAACACATTCGACTCTTGTTCACCTTACTAAAGGTTTTCTACTTGGTATACCATGCAACCAGCTCATCTTTGTCCCAACACACGTACCTGGGATTTCATTTGTACACCAAAACACATGTCGTCGAACCTTGACACTATTCATAGAGAGTCACACACATCCCACCTTACGCATAACCAAGATCTCGTTAAGTCCCCATAGTCGCTTGATGATTACAGAATCCTAAACTACATCATCACCAAACGTACGCCTATTGCACCAACATAGAAGCATACTCATTTAACGATAAGGCCCAATATACCTTGGCCAAAACCATACAAGATCAAGCATAAAACACCACACAACACGACTTGCACACTACTTCTTTACCGTGTTGAACACTCACACTCGATCATTAAATCCTTTAATATTCCCATGCCAACCACATAACCAAAGTTATTATTCATCTGACTGAGACTAATGGAGTAACAATCTCTCTCAAACTCATCGAGGGTAGACTTTAGGCACTTTTACTAAAGAACACCTCCACTACGTAATAGAATTCCCGCGCTCCATTCTAGGAAATAGGTTGAGTCAAAGGGTTCACACCAACGGAGGGTCTTCAAACTCAAATTTCGTGAATACTGAATGACTCTTAACACCAACAAGGTACAAATAGAGATTTGGGAAGAACTATCTGACATCCAAAGAGCGACTAACACCCCCACAGGTACTCCACAGAAAACTTCACCTCTATTCGTGTTAGATCACACAACTAAACAACCATCCATTTATCGTTACGGAAACAAGTTCTGCGCTTTGACACTAACTTCTTACACCTCTCAAGCACTCATACCAACAGGGTAAAGCAAACAAACTCTTACCAAGAAACCAACAGGATAAGTCATGAACTCTCACGACCAAGGTGGCACCAATCCTCAAGGCACAACAAAACTGTTAAATTAAGAATTAGTTCGAAGATCTCGACGTTTCCACTAAAAAGGGCAAAAAAACTCAAAATCATCTAACTCTCTTTAGAGGAATCAAGAGGTTAGGTAATAACTTCTACTTAACACAATCACATCATAGGGCAATTCTTAACTGTTCGGTTCACCAAACACTACACTCCCATATTCTGGACATCACAATACTTTGCCATTTCAAATATCACTAAACACATCAAGACAAATGCATACTACCAGACGATAAATCCGTAACGGGATAGACACAAACACACAACGTTAAATAACCACTTTATACCAAGGTCGAACTCTCTCAAGGTTAGGTTAATCTAACTTGGTCTACCATCGGCAACAACAACCACATTACCGCTTCAAACTCACAGCTCAGGCAAAATCAAGAAAAGAAACATGAAACACGTAATAAAAAAAAGACTGAGTTCAAAACTTCTCGTAGAATCCACAATTGTCAAGTCCTTGAAGCATAACGAAAATTACCACACATCTTACAAAACCAAAACTCCAATGGTAACCTACGGTGTAAAATTCGGTATCCAAATTATTATAAAAAAATAAAAATAATTAGTTGATATTATCAAAACATAACTCATGACAAAATCTTATAAATAAAATTTATTAAAATTCGATACACGTGGAAATAAAAAACTTATATTTAGAAATATGTTATTAAAATTTTAACAATATGAAAAATTTTGAATTGATATTAAAATTTTATATTAAATTCGGTAAAATTTTTTGAATATAAAATTTTACATTACAAATCTTAAACTCATGCAAAAAAAAAAAAAAATCAAAAATTGACACGCGTCGCCAGGCGTAAAAAATATAATTTGTCTCGATTGATGAATCAACTCCAGCTGTCTTGTAAATAGTTTGCCGCGTGACCATATATATATATATAAGCAAGCAATATAAAACATATGCATACATACATATGAACATATAGTGAGCCACATGTTATATATAAAACATATACATACATACATATAAACATACAGTGAGGAAACCGGGCCAAACCGCGCAACGCACCACCATTGTCCAACGCTCGTCGCTGCCGTCCACCGCCACCAGCCGACGCGAGCCACCACGCCACCGCCGTCGCCGTCCACGTCGTCGATTACTGGAGTTTCCGCCGTCGTCCTCCATTTTTTTATTCTCTCTCTCTCTCTCTCTCTCTCTCGGTAAATTCTCTCTCTCATTCTCCCGTTTACCTCCTCCACTATAGTCACCTCCGGCCACCATGACCACCACCGGCGCCACCACCCACTACCTCTAGGACCACCAGTAACCACCTTGGAACAATTTAAAGTGCTGCAACCATCCATGACCGTGACCACCATTAATGAACTTTTATTTTCATAAACTGTATACACATATTCACCATTGTACACGATATTATTTTCCGATTAACAACGTTTACTACCCTTTCGACGGCTTAATGCCGCTAGTGAACAGTTTTGATCGTTGAAATTCTATTTCAGTGAACCAGAACCCGAATAAAATAGTATCCGTCATCTTTATTTATTTATTATTACTCTTGTCCTCTGTAAGAAAAAGGTTACTGCCATACACGTTATCACCAACGTTCATTACACTATTGACAACCTAATCCCGCTAATAAACGGTTTTGATCGCTAGTAAATTACTCCAGTGAATTCAAAACGTAGAGTTATTCTTCATAAAATTTAAAAAAAAAAAAAGAAAAGAAAAGAAGAAGAGAAAACAGTTATCGAATTGTAGTTGTGTATAAAATATGATTTTAGTGACAAAATAATAATAATAGTTTAATAATTAGTTTAAATAAGATAATATAATTTTATACAAAATTTAATATGAAAAGATGTATATTTTTAAATAAGAATAAAATAAGAGTTTATATTTATATATTTTTTATAATAATAAGAAAAGATAATCTTTTATAAAATAAAGGATATGGAAATTTATATTGTTATAAATGAAGTTGGAATAAAATTTTATTACAATATTATAATTTTTAAACTAAAAGATAAATTTTAATTTAGTAGTTATTCTTTGATAAATAATATAATATAAAAATATTTTCTTAAATAAATTAAAGTATTAAATTATAGAGATAAATATTTTAAGTAAGAAAATTAATCTTAATATTTTATTTGAGTTGGATATAAAAATAAAAGGTAATGATAATATATTAAATAAAAAGTGTATAGTTTTTAATAAAATTATAAGGTTTATAGAGTTTATAAAATAAATTTTAAGAAAATAAAAAATATATTCTCATAAGTTTATCTATTAAAACTAAACATAAGTTAAAAGAAATAAATAGAAATAAATTTTTAAAAAAATATTAAATAAAACCTAAATAAACAAAGTCATAAAAATACAAGGTAATGACAAAAGTTCTATTTTTTGTGTTGCATGTAAATCAGGGATTGCATGGTCAAATAAATTAAGTAATTAGCTCTGCTATATTCAGGTGAGTTTTTTGATATTTGGATTAGCTGAGTTTTCGTTTACCGTTTTATAATAATTTTGAGGTGTACCACAATTATATTGCTGAAATAATTATGAAAATATAATATTATAAAGGTGAGAATGATAGTATAAATAGCGCTCCGGTCGGTAGGGGATAATAAAGTATACCAGCGAGGTAATGTAATAAGTACGGTGAGTCATGATTAGGTGACTAGAAAATGATCATTTTTCACTGCGGGGTAGCTCCCCGAATTGTTGGTAGAACTGTTTATTCGAACATCATTCTAAAAATAGAAAGCGGATAATAACTCAGATATCTATGATCTCACACTAATTTTGCTAATAAACGCATTTTTAACATGTCAGGTTTTGCATAAAAAGAAAGTTTTTCTGGAATATATTACGTCCGGCTTGAGATCATTTGCATGCACGACTAGTAAGCTCTGGAGATTTTTGAAACGAGATCTGGGAGATGTAAATGAAATGTTTTTTTTATAAAAGGATTTATTTCTAAATTCTCCTGTTATTTATGAATGAGAAAATGGGTCATGACACATGGAGCACCTCTTTAATCTACACAACTGTAACATGCTCTTAAAACAATAAGGCGTCACAATGACAGCCAAAAACACCCCGCTAGGTAAGGAATAACCCCAAAATCAATTAGGCACCTATGTTTGAAATGTTTAGGCCGAAGATCATTACGTTCCCCTGCATACCACATTCCTGATTACACGGTTCAAAACATATCATATAGACAAGGTCTATCACGTACAGTAATATTCGACACTTAACATATAAGCGCACATCAATAGCAATTAACCGTTATCGAGTCGCATTCCCAAGAGATATTTCCTGCCTTGATGAACTTCCATAGACCTCCATTTAGAAACAACATTGATCAGACGTGTTTCCAATCGAATCGCAATGCAAGTCACCAAGTTCTAACATAATATCCACGAAACTTAACTCTATACCCAAATAAACACATAACATATTCGTTATACGTCATGTCATCCAACTGGTATATACATATACTCAAGTCGTAACAACTGCCATGCACATATATTGCAAACATGCCACATAACACATGAATCTCACGGTATAAGGCATTCAAACCTAAGGCCCTTCACTATGGAATATTAGCCTACACGCCTCAAACACGTAACACAAACGTCTCACGGTGTTGTTTATAGCATGCTTATATGCGTTTTATGCATGTTTGAGCTTAGAAATGCATGTAGGGTTGAAAATCGGGACCATTAGGTGTCGTTGTGTGAGGGTTTAAAAAAATAAAAAATAAAAAATAAAAAATAAAAAGATATTTTCGTAGCTTATAAATATCTAGCCTTAGATATTTTGGTGGAGATATTTTCCAAAACTTAGAGGCTAAGTTTCATTTTCCAAACAAAAATCTCTGCCTTCTCTCTAGATTTTCTTGGGGCCCGGGCTTTATTTTTAGCGATCGAGTAATGGATCCTTGCTATCGGCATCGACGGCTACGCGTTCATCCGGACGAAATTTCGTTTTGACGAAGTTTATTTTTCACAGAGTTTGAGGCGTCGAGTTTTTAACTCAACGAGATAGGATCCTAGACTATTTTATCTTTAAAGGGTATTACGTGCAATTATATGTGTTTTTACCGTTTAAAAATGTATGAAAAATTGATTTATTTATGAAAATTTGGTTTATTGTTGAAAAGTTGGATTTTGGGTTCAAAATCAGTTTTGGGTTGACTTTGGTTGGAGGAAAAAGGGGTTTGAGGCTTTTCTTTTGGTGTACTTTTGTTGTTTCGGGCTTGTGTATGTCTGTGGGTTGTTAAATAGGTGTTTGGATGGTTTAATTGGAGGCTGAGAAGTTTTTTCGTAGCTTGGGTTGGTTTTTCACCATCGCCTGTAACTTGTTCTGAAATTTTAAAAATTTTAATTTTTGTGTCAACACATTTTCTGTTTGTGTCAACACATTTCTCCTTCAGTGGTGTTGAGCACGCTGTGGCTGTTTATGTTGAACTCTCGGTTGTTTTGCGTCGACACCAATTTCTGTTTGTGTCGATACCTTTTGCTATTGGTGTCGACATATTTTCTGTTTGTGTCGACACATTTTTTCTTTTATTGGAGTTGTGCATTCTGTTGCTGTTTGTGTCGACACTTTTACTGTTTGTGTTGACATCTCCGCTATTTGTGTTGACGCATTTTTTGTTTGTGTCGATACCTTCGCTGGTTGTGGAACTCTTTTCTTTTGGTCATTATTTCTCATCCAAACTCGGAATTGGGTCGTTTTTGTGTTCAAATTGATGCCTCGGAAGTTTTCTTTTTAATGGTACCCTTCTCACAATAAAGTAGAAAAAGTTCTGATCAGAAGAGTGAGGGTATGCCAAAAAAATTTAACCGTTTTTCACATGTTTTTGGCCGAATGTTTGGAAAAAACTTATTTTTCATCCTTAATGGAACTTTTTATCAAATTTCTTGTTCCTTGGGAGTTTATTGGTGGATGATGTGGCGGTTGGCCTTTGGGTCTTTTATGCATGTTTAATGTATAACT
>JAOTRH010005241.1:0-23823 GCA_034768845.1 Heliamphora exappendiculata
AAACTCGTCTGCCAAAACCTTGAATTGCAGAAAATGATCCTGAAGCGGCTTCCTGGATTGCTGAGACTGAAAGAAGCATTTCATAACGTCATATAAAAGGGAAAGGTCATTGGTGGATGAATAAATTGACTCCAATGAGGACCAGATCTCTCGTATGGTATCATTGTTAGCCATCAAGGCCCGAACGGAAGGTTCCATTGAATTGAGTAGCTGACTGAATATCCAGGCATCGTCTCGGATCCATGTCCGAAAGGTTGCTGAGGTCTGAGATGGAGGATCATCAAATAAGTGGGAATCGAGTTCTATTCCCTGAAGCGACTTCAAAACACTTTTCTTTCATAATGCATAACTGTTGGCGCGTGGATGAGGAAAATACCTCTGTGGTACGCTACCGACCAGCTTTAATATTGGATTCGTGGGTCATAGAATCCTCTGACATCCTTGTGCACCAATCAAGGAACCAAAAAATACCACACAACCAAGTCTCAATTCACACGCGTAAGGGATAGAGAACCGAACCGAACCGAACCGAACCCTCACAGCATCCTTAATCTAGCATCATGCTCACCATTTCTCTCAGGAGAAGTGGATAGATGCTGTGAGGGAGAAGCAAACTGATCTGGAAGTGCCAACAAAGTCAGGCGAGGCCTGCTTGGTCGGCTTAAAGCCCTAGAGGCCTTACTGTACCTGGATGGAGCAGATAACCAGTTTGGAGGGGCTGTCGAAGGTCGGCGTCAAGGGTTTCTGGGTTTAATATGCCGATAGAGGTCGGCGAGGGTTTCTGGGTTGCTGACAATGATCGGTGAGATTTTTTGGGGTGCCGACAATGGTCGGCGAGGAGTTCTGGAGTTCCAACGAGGGTCGACGTGAGGTTTAGAGACCCAAGCGAGGGTCGGCGACGGGTTTAGGGTTTCAGACGATGGTTGGCGTTGGTATTAGGGAGGCCGACGATGGTCGGCGGTGGGTTTTGCAGGTGGCGGCTTGGGTTTTGGGAGGCTAGGGTTAGGGTTTCATGGCTCTAATACCATGTTAGAATAAAAGGGATCATAGAGAAGAGTGCATCTCACCAAAGGAGACTTACACCCATATTTATTAAGAAAAAAAGGATTACAATAACTACTGTGGGCATACCCATATAATACCACGTACTATAATATATATAAATATATTAACTCTTACTACTTAACAATTTGTGTAACAAGTTGGGTATGATTGATATATATGCTCCAGCTTGAGAGGGGTGTTAGTGTTAGCTTATTATTATTATTATTATATTATGTATCAGGTGTGTATGTGTATGGATATAATGGCGTTCCCTACTTTTATTATAAATAATAGTGTGCCTACTCAGTAGGTAGGGCTTCTTATTCTTCTCTTATCTATTTCACTTAACAAGTTTTAGAGAGACTTTTTTTTCTTTTTGGTTAAACATTGTTCTAGAAGTACTTTTTGTTGTGATGCTTATGAACTTGCCGAACATAAACGGTCTGTTTATTCTTTAGTTAATAAACGCAGTGATTTTTCATTTATGCTTATTCATTTTGATGTTTGGGGTCCTTCACTTGTTATGTCTATTTCTAATTATCGGTGGTTTGCGGCTTTTATTGATTGTTGTTCTCGGGTCTTTTGGGTTTACTTATTTCGTGTTAAGAGAAGTTTTTTCGTGTTTTCAAAATTTTCATAAAATGGTGCGTACCTAGTTTAATGCCACCATCAAGATTCTTCGTTCTGATAATGGGGCTGAGTATCTTGATAGTGGTTTCTGTGTCTATCTTGAGGCTCATGGTATCCTATTCCAGAAAAGCTGTGTCCGCACTCCTGAACAAAATGGAGTGGCGGAACGAAAAAATCGTCAAATCCTTGAGGTTGCCCGTTCCCTTCTCTTCACTATGCCTGTTCCCAAGTCTTTTTGGAGTGAGGCAATTCTCACTGCTGCCTATCTTATTAATCGTCTGCCTTCTAGTATCCTTCAATTCAAAATCCCTTTCGAATTTCTTTCAACGTCTCCACCTATCTATTCTCTCCCGCCCAAGGTCTTTGGGTGTACTTGCTTTGTTCATGCACCTAAACACCCAGGTGGTAAATTGGATTCCAAGGCTATTAAATGTATCTTCATTGATTACTCTCCTACCTAAAAGGGTTATAAATGCTACTCTCTTACCAATCGCAAAGTGTTTGTCAATATAGATGTTACTTTTTGGGAAACTTAGTCTTTTTTTTGCCATTTTGAGACATCGCTTTAGGGGGAGGTATCTACATTGGAAGAGATATTGCCATCGGATATACATATTCAGTCTAATCAGGAATCTCATGGGTTAGTCTTTCCAAACCTTATACACCAAGACCTTATTCCTACTGAGCGGAAGAAGGAAAAGTTGGGTAAAGGGGAAACAAAGCAAGATTTTGTTTGACGATTAGACAGAAGTGATGTGCATACTTATTCTCGACATCTAAAGGATCAAACTGATCGTGCGTCACTACCACCTTGCCAGTTGCTATCTCCGCCTCCTGTTTGAGTCTCTTCCACTGCTTTACCTGGCAATGAATCATTTATTGTAAATCTTAATACTTGTGATTTTACCTATTGCCCTTCAAAAAGGAGTTAGGACATGTACTTAATATCCAATTTCACAATTTGTCTCATATGACTCATTATCAAACTCATATTGTGCTTTTGTCTTGTCTTTGTCTTCTATGTCGATTCCGCAGGGTTGGAAAGAAGTTATTGTGAACTCTAAATAAAAAAAGGCTATAATTGAAGAGATGACGACTCTAAAAAAGAATGGTACATAGGAGTTAGTCTCTTTTTCAAATGGGAATAAGCCAGTTGGGTGCAAATTAGTATTTACCGTCAAATATAACGCAGATGAGTCAGTGGAGAGGTAAAAGGTAAGACTAGTTGCTAAGGGTTTTACCCAGACTTACGGTATTGATTATCATGAGATTTTTTCCCCAGTGGCCAAAATGAATTCTGTTCGAGTGCTCTTGTCTTGTGCTGCTACTATAGGTTGGCCTCTCCAACAATTGGATGTGAATAATGCATCTCCATAGGGACTTAGAGGAAGAGGTTTATATCGATATACCACCAGTGTTCTCATCCCGTGAAACTGAAAGGAAGGTGTGTAAATTGGAGAAGGCTTTATATGGGCTCAAACAATCTCCAAGAGTCTGATTTGAAAGATTCTTCAAGGCTGTACTAAGACTTTGATGCCGACAAGGTCATGCAGATCATACCATGTTTATCAAGCGTGGTAATAATAAGATCACAATCCTTATTGTATATGTTGGTGACATAGTTGTGACATGGAATAATGCAGTAGAGATGTCTCATTTCAAGGTAAGTCTAGCTAAAGAGTTTGAGATGAAAGTTTTGGGGGCGTTACGATACTTTCTTGGAATTGAGGTAGCTAGATCAGAGAATGGCATCTTTATGTTAAAAAAAAAGTATATTCTTGATCTCCTAGAGGAAATTGGTATGTTGGGTTGTCGACCAGCAGATTCACCTATTGAGGCAAATCATCGTCTCTGTAGTAGTGATGGTGAACCAACTGACAACAGCAAATTTCAAAGGCTTGTGGAAAGATTAATATATCTATTTCATACTAGACCTGATATTGCATATGCTGTAGGGGTTGTCAATCAGTTCATGCATAATTCCCGTAGTGCACATCCTGATGCTGTTTATAATATTTTGCAGTATCTTAAGTCTACTTTAGGAAAAGGACTTCTGTTTTCTAATCATGCTCACATGAAATTAGAAGCCTTTATGGATGCAAACTGGGTTGGTTCAGTTGATGATAGGCGGTCTACATTGGGATATTGCACATTTGTAGAAGGTAATCTGGTTACTTGGCGAAATAAAAAGCAGATAGTGGTAGCTAGATCAAGCGTAGAGGTTTAGTACAGGGCTGTAGCACATGGAATTTGTGAACTTCTATAACTCCAAGTTCTGTTGAAGGATCTGAGATTTGAGTGTGAAAAGTCTATGAAGTTGTATTGTGATAATAAAACTGCTATTAACATCGCTCATAACCTAGTGCAATATGACAGAATGAAGCATATTGAGATTGACACACTTCATTAAGGAGAATCTATGCAAGGGTTCGATTTGTACGCTAATTGTGAAATCTGCAGATCAATTAGCAGATATTTTTACTAAAAGGTTTAATAGTAAAGTGTTTCACCTTATTATATGTAAATGGGGTATGAGAAATATCTATGCATCAACTTGGAGAGAGTATTAAGTTAGGGGTATTTTTGTATGATTATCTCATATTATATAAATAATAGTGATAAGGGAGCTAATCCTAATTTTAGGTGCTCTCTTTTTTTACCATCAGAATAATTCTCTCTCTCCTATTGCTCTTTGTTCATACATCAATCTTAACAGTTCTAATCTACCCTCCTCTTGTACCTAAGCATTAAATTTAACACTTCATAAGTGGCTGTTTCCCCATAATAGTAGCTGTTTTTAACCTTTTGGCTTCAACATAGCTACTTGTACTGTTGCGAGTGGTAGTTGCATGTAAAGAATAGTTGCAGGCTAAATAGAATGGACATGGACACACACACGATATGAAACGAACACAGCACGGGTACGCTGACACGTTAATTTTCAAAAAATGCAAGACACGATACGTCTAGAACACATTAAAATTTTATATTTTTATATATTTATTATATGTCAAATATGTAAATAATTTATTCAACGGTAATAAAAAATATAAAGCATATTATTAATAAAATTTAAAAATTTTATATTTTTTTTCTTATAAACGTTCTAAATCATATTTAATGTGCATAATTTGGCATTTTGAAGAATGCAAAATATTATTACTATGAAGAAATTTATCAAATAGAATGTGTTCGGAGAGTTCAAGAAGTACATTGAAGTGTTCATGAAGTTTCGAAAAAATATATGGCATTATAAATTTAATTTCTTAATTAAGACGCGTTTAAAAAATGTTCAATACGAATTCAGGGGTGTCCGAAGAATGTCCAAAGAATGTTGTGTCTGACACGATACGCCACCATCGTAGAAGTATTCGTGCTTCTTAGGTTGCAAGCTTCTAGCCACATATTTTCTTAAAAGCCATGTTATGATCATATTAGTAAATGGTTGAACTCATGAGGCACATATTTTAAGAACTAGATTTTTTTTTTAAAAGAAAGGAATCGGGATTTCTCTGGTTTGCCATTGTGTTTTGGATCCTTTAATTTGGACCTGTGACCTATTATTTGTGTGACCCTATGTTTCTTCCCTACATGGCAAAACAGACCATCTGAGTCATCTCACATTGATAGAATTAGTATTTGCGCTTCTTAAAACCTTCTCCAAACCAGTTGAACCACATAAATATGGATCACAATTCATTGATGAGAAGTAAAAAGTTCTAAATTGTTAGCATAGATTTCTTCTACTATACAATTTAATTCAGCAAATCAGTGGGACTATATGTTTCGGTCTAGTAATGTAGAGCACTTCTCACATCCAATACACACCGCTGATGAAAAGTAAGAAGTTCAAAACTGTTAGTATGGCTTTCTTTTGTTATACAATTTAATGCAGTAAATTGGTGGAACTGTATGTTTTGGTCTAGTAATGTTGAGCACTTTTCACATCCGATACACACTGTTGATGCTTCTACTCTCCATTTAGATATTTACGAATGGAATGCACAAATAGTAGATAGCTGAAGAACTACATGATGAATGATGCAAGCGATGACCATAGTAAAAAGTAATACCGTGGTACATGGACCATGGGCAATGGTAACTGCTGGTTTTTTTCTAACAAATGAAGTCGGGTTAAGAGCATCCACACAAGCCTAGCCAAACTACATTTTTTTTAGCTAAAATAGCTAATTTGGCATTTTATATGGCCTCCACCAGACTAGCCAAAAGACTAGCTAATTTAACAATTGCTACAGTGACTCTCCAAATGTGGAGAGCCACTGTTCACTAGTCAAATACCATTTTGGTCTGCTCACAGCTAACACCCGGCCAAACTAACTTGAATAGCTAAAATAGCAACACTGTTAAAGTGTTCAACAAAAAATCACTAGTTAAAATAACTTTTTTAGATTTTAGCTAGCTAGTTTAGCTACTTGTTGGTGCAGATGCTAAGGGCTTAAATAAAGCCACCGTGTATTAATAAAAAACTACTATGAAGATGCTCGCACACACATGCATGCTAAGTTAAGTTGCTTCCATAGTAATTACAGTTATCGTCCCTGAATTCTTATTCAAATTCTATTTCGGAGTTGCAACTTCCAATTTGTAGACTAGAGTATTTGTCTGCGTTTTAAATATGCAATGAATTAGTCATCTTTGGTTTACAACGGTTGCCAATCATTTGGCTATTATTATTTTGCTTTTGCACTGCATGCAGGCCACTTGCCCCCAAAATGTTAAGGACAACTGTGAGAGGTTTATGTTTATCATGTTTAAAGAACAGGTAACCAAAATGTACTTGAGTTTGTTACCTTCTACTTACTGTTTTCTGCATTCGTTCATCATGACTTATTAAAGTGCGTGCATGCAGATTGAAATGCCAGTTGACAAGGCCATGGATACATTGGTGAGGCTGGGTATTGTTACAGAAAAAATTGTGGACCACAAGATTAGATTCCAGGCAATTCCCTACCCCAAGGCATTTGACGTCCTTAAAGAACGTTGGAATAGTCTGCTCAGTTGAATACCACATTCTAAATACTTGATTGCTGGGCAGAGATCATGTGCGTTAAGTGCTGTACCCCTTCATCTGCTATTGTAAAGTTTGAGCCCTATGAACATACTTTTTTTAAAACCTTGCTAATTAAGTATAATTCTTTTAAATTTGATTCTCATATTATTTAAGCATGTTAGTAAACATATTTTTGAAGGAAGCGTAGTTATTAACCACGCTTTATATACACTGTAAAAAAATGTATTTGGTTAATAAACCCTTTAATCTGTGTGTGTGTGTGTGTGTATCATGTGCTTTTTGTTCTGTTACACAGGACATGTAACGGACCTAATCCATGCTAACGAAGCACTGCCTGAGGCAAAGAGCCTTTCAAAAGCCAGCTTTGTGATGATTATTTTTTCCCGAAAGTATTTGATTAACTTTTCTGACAAGTTAATTGCTCCAGAGTCTGTGAATAAAGCTGCTATGGCAGAAAATAAAAACAATCAATAAGAATGAAGCAGTTACACATATAGAAGATACGATTTACGTAGTTCACTCAAAATTAAGTCTACATTCATAGAGTTTTGGCGGCTTTCACTATGATAAGAAACGATACAAGTTACAAGAGTTCTAAATCCTAAACTAAGCAACAAATATAACGACCTACAATCGGAGCAGAAATAAAAATGAGTCAATTTTTTTTTCTTTGCGATCCCTCACCTCCGGTTCATGGAATAAGCCTAATAAAAATTTATTTTAGCTTGTGATGCATTTGGGACAAGTCAAGTCATGGGTCAGATTTTCAAATTATAACCAAGCTCTATACGCCTAATAGAAATCTCATTATCAGGTGCTATAATGTCTTTGGCACCAGCAAGACATTTCTTTTCACTCCTTTGAGCTTTTTCCTTTGCCTGAAATAATTTGAGAAAACCATTACGATGGGCCTCAGAGTGATTCCGAAGGAACCCCTCCTCTGATTATGTTAGTCTAGAATCTCCTAGAGAAAAAAAGAACGTAACGCTATATAAAGATTACGTAAATCAATGGAATTGTACTTGAATTTATTATAACTCACTTTATATTCTATTTCTCTAGCCACGTGGCAGGGTCGCCATGTGTAGACAGTTATGATCGTACCAACTTAATAATTCCCTGAGACGTAGATGGTATACGTGTCAAGTACGTGTCATTCCTGATCAGAATGTTAGCTTGATCTGAATGACAACATGTCATTTAACATTCTACGCCTCCGTGATCACCACTTAGTCTGATCAGGGATGCCTCATGATCAAATCAGAACGAAATGAACAGAACCCGATCAAGTCTTTCACGGGTTTTGGTCCTCAACCTCACTACACATCAATGATCCCCTATTCTTGATCAATGTGCTACACTACTAATCAATAGTCTCTTATTCCTGATCAATGTGCTATACTACTCATAAGTGATCATCTATTCTTGATCAGTGTACTACAAAGACCACAATAAAAAAGAATATACGTGAAGATATATGATCATTTTCTAACATCGGTGCCATTATGACCCTTGAACTCTGGCCAGTAATGACTATAATCATGTAAAAGAGGAAAAGATATCTGAACGGAAAAATATATCCGAACCGGCTGGATGGATACAGCTGGCAGTGCGACCATTGAGTTGTCCCAATATAGGACGGCGCATTTATAACTTCAGGAGGGAAATTTATGTCGGCTTCCTCACATCTACGTGTTATGTGTCGAACATCGCATTGGTTAATAACACAGTCCTCAAGTGCTCTTTTTATAGCCTAGATTGTGTTAATCCTTTTAAAGTCTTGGTCGTTGATATCGAAGGTGCTCGTATTGATTTTAAAACTTAGCGGACCCTCTCAAACATTCTAACGAAAGAGGGAGAGAAGTTTTGGACGATTTCTTGGCAATTTAGTGGAACGCAAAGTCTTCTTGGTACGATTTCTTTCCTCCACTCCAGGTAACTCATCCTTTTCTTTTTGCTTTAGCTTGATTATCATTCTTTTTTCATTGTGGATTGTAGGATTATAAGATTGTTACCCATTCTCTTTAGGTTCAAACTAGGGTTTTGATTTTCAAAATTTGTTCCCTATAACTCTTTGAAACCTCTGGAGTTCCCTTTTTCACCGGCAAAAACTTATGTCTGGTAGTGGAAAACAAATTATCTTGTCTAGTGATTCCAAGGAAAGGGTAGAATCTTCCCTATTGGAAATTAAAGAAGAATATCTTGCCAATCCTCCCTCTGCTGAGACGTCATCTTCTATTTCTAGCTCCACACCCATCGCCGACTACATCTTATGGGCCAGTCTTCCCCTAGAGGTCGACCTTTCCCTGCCCTACACCCTTGAGCACTGTGAGATTTCAACACATAATCCCCATTTTTGCTCTCAAGGACGAGAGTTCATTGATAGAGGCCCTTGAGGAGAGTTTAGTTGTACGACGTACCCGCCATCGTGAACCCGTTCTTCCTCCTTCGTTAGAAGGCAAAGAATTAGCTTCATTAGAAGCCTCAGTATCTGAGCTTGCTCGCCAAGAGGCTTTGATCCAACGCCCCGATCAAACTATAGGTCATTTCCATGTGCCATTCATTGCTGATGGAATCCCCTCTTCAGTAGATTCCTTTAAGCTTGGTCGGTTGAGGCTTCAATTCCAAATACCGAACTCAATCCGTCTTAGGGCGCTTGCTCAGGACGAGTGGACCTGCTCTGACCTTTCGGGTGAGGTCAGATTGTTTGAAGGCGCTTTCTAGGAAGGTTTTCGATTCCCTCTTCCTCGCCTCGTGAGGGAACTCCTCCAAGTTCTAGAGATTTCTCCTGGCCAACTAGTCCCCACGGTATGAAAAATCCTTGTGCGGTGCATGGTTCTTTGCCTGTCTTTTAGCAACCAAAAGTTTTCCTTTACCATCCAAGAGTTTCTACAGTGCTACAAGTCGGTAGAGCTCTTCTCCGGCTCCGTGAGTTTTCAAGCCTGTAATTTTCGTGGGCTGATCACTTGCTTGCCTAAATCGAATAAGGGGTGGAAGGATTGCTTCTTTTTCTTCGTCTCTAGAGATGGTTGGGAGTTTCAACCATATGAGAGTTTAGATGATTCTACTCTTAGAATTTAGAGGATGTGGTCTAACCCGAAGAAAGATGGTCAACACTTTTCTTGTTCGTGCTTTTCTTTCCTTGTTGTTCTGCTAGATTAGAAATTTTACTTCAACTATGTTGGGTCTTTCTTTAAATCGCGTAAGGAGTCTTGATGTCTCCAAAGAGGAGAGAGAGAGAATACAACTTGCTTAGTCTTTTGAGAATAGGGACTGGTCTACTCTGGTTACTCTGGAGAGCATGAGTGAGTATTTTGTTGGTCCTAAACCTACCTTTGCTGCAGTGTCATTATTTCACAGCGCTGAAGCTGTAGAAATTTCCAGGAGAGAAGGTGAATTATTGTACTTATTAACCTGCTTTTTTCATACCATTTTCTTTACTTGATGAACTAGCTAATCACATAGATGCTTCTCTTGTGTAAGACCAATGAGCTGGGTTGACAAAAAGGCGCTGAGGAAATTGAAAGAAAAAAGAGCTGCTCAAGGGAATGCAAAAGGTAGTGCGCTAGCTCTTCCTTTCACGATTCTGCAAAAAAGCCCGGGTAATGACCGATCATCAAAAGGACCTGGATGACCCATCATCAAAAGGAGAGAGGGGCCATCCCCTTAAAAGAAGGAATTACGCATGATTCACAAGCTCCCTTAAACGAAGGTGACCTTACTCTTGATCAGAGGAAGGGAAAAGAATGGTTCCTGCTTTCTTCCCCTTTTCCACCACTACTCAGTAGGAACCCATGTCTTCTATCTTTATAGATGGAGACACTGGCTTGAAAATGATCGAGGGTTCGATCCCCTCTAGCGACAAAGAGGCCATAAATGCACTGACTATCTCTGCCATGACCCAATGCTGCCATTAGGAGATGGCCAAGGTACCCCAATTTGTGCTTTTTCTTTCATAGGGACTATATTATTGTTTCTCATCTACAATTCTATTGATTAATAGTGTCATATTTTTCGCAGGCCATTGTATTGGGCCATCACATGGCCTTTCGTCTGGCCAAGAAAGAGGTTTTATACCAGAATCTGAAGAAGAAACTTCTCTCGGCTGGTCAGAATATCAAAACATTAAAAAACGAGGCAACTATACTGAAAGCTAACCTGAAGAAGGCTAAAGCCATTATCGAGGAGCTGGGTAAGGATAAGAAGGAGGTCTTGGGGTCAGATAGGCATGCAATAGAACTAACTGATCGAGCTTCAATCCTGATACCAAGCTTTGGAGGCTTTAATTTCTGTTGAGTGTGTCGCAGCGATGGAGGCATTCAAAAATTCCAACGAATTCTCACAACTCATCGCTGACCAATGAATTCTCTTAAAGTGAGAATCATGATGGTTGAGCAATGGGAAAGCAGCTTTGAAGCCTTCCGTCAACGTGCTAGTAGCCTATTTTCAAACCTTGATTTTTCTTAAATTAAGGCTGAAGATGACGATGCCTTAGTAGCTGGTGGGTCCACTCTAATAGAAGTTGAAGAAGAGATTCAGTCTCTTCCTCCTCCTAGTCATTAAGCCTCTTTCTATCCTTATTAACTTTGTTTTAAAAATTTTCCGCTTCATCTAGTGTCTTTGTTGAAAACATTCTCATTTTAATAATGAATAGTTTGGATGTTGGTTATTTCCTATTTTGGAAACTACTCGTGCTTGTGTAGATTTTTCAATTTTTGTTTTTGTATAGGTTGATGATCTTTTGTGCTTATTTGTATGTAAATATTTCTGGGCTTGCTCTCGTATTCTTTTTCACATTTATGGGGGTTGGTCTTCTCATGGTCAACTCTGCTTAGCCTTTGATTGTTCATGGCTCTTGACCCCAAGCTCTGCATCTTGGGTCTGACCCTTTGTTGACCAGCCCTTGCCCATTTTAGGGCTCTTGGTCTCAGGCTTTGCATCTTAGGGGCTGATATTTTGCTGATCAGCCCTTGCTCGTTCACGGCTCTTGGTCTCAGGCTCTACATCGTGGGGGGTTGATCTTTTCCTAATCAGCCCTTGCCCGTTCACGACTTTTGGCCTTAAGCTCTACATCTTCTTGGAAATTAGAACGTGATCACTAATCCCGCCCAAGATCAACAAAGAATGCACAAACACGGAATAAGAATGAAAAAAAAAGAGATAATCACATAACCATAACACAAAGGTTTATGTGGTTCAGCAAGTTATGCCTACGTCTACGGGATCACACACTTTTATTATATTCCTTGGAAGATTACAAGATAGAGTGTTTTTTGGGAGAGAAATATAAAGGAATATCAAAAAAACATAAGACTTATGACAGCTGTTGCAACCATAACAGCCTATAATAGGCTTGGCCTCGTACAAACTGCTCCAGTGGTATCGAGCGGTCCATTGAGCTGTCTAGAGGGTTTCTCATTTTCTCGCCTATAGTAGACCACTACTGAAGTAGTCCTTACACCGCTCGATCGGTCCACCCCGAACTTGGAATTTTTTTCACACCTCTGACACATCTTGCGGATGATTGTCTCTCGATTAGCCCTTTGCCCATTCATGGCTCTTGGTCTCAGGCTATGCATCTTAGGAATTGATATTTTGTCGATCAACCCTTGCCTATTCATGGCTTTTAGTCTCAGGCTCTACATCTTGGGGACTGATCTTTTCTGGATCAGCCCTTACTCGTTTACTGCTCTTGGCCTCAAGCTCTACATCTTGAGGGTTGATCTTTTACGGATCAGCCCTTACCCATTCAAGTGTGACGCTCCATCCTCTGGGCACATCGGAACATACGTAACTATAAAGGAGATATTGTAACCATGCATTCATAATTACATACGATAATTACTGCATCATTAAAGGTTCAGAGCTTATCCAGAATAATTAACGATTACAGTTATCCAGAGGATTTAACAAAAGTTACAATATGTTCGTAGAAAACTGAACAAAAATAAAAAAGAGAGAATTCTACGTCTTCAAGTGGCGTTATTGGGGTCGGCTGGCTCCTACCACTCTTCCTGCTCTTCGAAGTCTTCTGCTCTTACAAACACTCTTTTCTCAATCTGTTCTTCTTCTTCACCCGTGGCACGAATGCCATCAGCCGGAGTCCAGAAGCAAATTTCCTAAACCATCTAACAAACTCACAACAAAATATCCTACAATACATTTCATATAAAACCAAATACAATTTTAAGGGTAAAGAGATAAACAATTTTATTATTTTCAACAGGACAAACATTTATAAGAACAATTGTGCAAGTGTGTGATCTAGATGAATGCAATGCAATTTCCCAACCCAAGTACTTTCAGGACAATATCATGAATTTCACACCAAAAATTACAGAATAGACTTGATGGCTCTTGATCACTGAACCTATCTTCGCCTCGTTGCGAATAGTAAATGCCTTGTCAGGCTTTATGCCATAGATGTTTTACTCATTGGCAATGGCAGGAGGACCGACCTTTATCCAATTTTATCCATCCTTATTCCAGGCCGACCAATCCCACCTTAAGGACCAGAATACTCATTAGGTGTCAACCCAAAGTCTAATTAAAACTAGTGATGAACCCATGGTGCTTAAACCTCCTTTTTAAAATAAATAATCTCCCATTTCATTTCAAATATGGCAACCAGGGACGTCCTATATCCATAACCACAGAATAAATAATTTTTATGTCACCCAACCCAATTTGAAAAGTACGAAAGGGACTCCGACATCCCAAGATTAAATGTAGAAATGCTCATGATATGCAATATGCTTCTCGTGTGCAATTAATTATAGCAGGGCATGTAAATATGATATGGCACATGGTACAACTTACTAAAGTATCAAGTACAAGCATGTAAAGCATAACCATAATTCATGTGACATAGAATCGAACCATCGTCATGAGTTCTTTCATCAAAAGTATCATTTTCATACACTAATTATTCACAAAATTCATATAAAGTTCACATACTCAAGTCTCACAAGTAACATGCCATTCGTACACTTAGTTAATTCTAGGGAATTTAATTGCTAGTTTTAAAATTGCAATAGTGTTTTGAAATACTTAGACATGAATTTAATTTTTTAAATTTTAACACCCATTAGATAAAAATATTTTTCACAACTTTCATGTTTAACACTAAGGTCATATTCTAAGGCAAAAAGGTCATTTATTTTAGTTAAGTAAAAATCGTTCAGCATTTTACAAAGAAAAACACAGAAATTGGGACTCTATTGGCCATGATTTTGGGGCATCAATTCAAAGGTTATAGGTCTGATTGTTGGTGAGATTTTAGTTTAAGATATCCCCTACAAATTTCATGTTTTGCGCTATGAAAAGTTGTTTGGAAAACGTTTGAGATTTTGGCTAATTTATAAAAAGGGTTTAGTCAACATTAAAATGGTCTGCATAATGTGTTTTTAACAGAAAATGCTCAAAATCTTTGGGGTATTATTCGAGGGTATTTTGGCTAATTTTTGCTCAATTTTAATTTAATATGTTAGCTACATTTTTCGTATTTACCACCTTTGGATTTGGATTCTAAAGAGTTAGGTTTTACGTCTCACAAAAAATGTGTGACAGAGAGGTTTGTCAGTCACTAAACCTTGATAGTAACTTTAAGGAGTGTTTTGATATCTTAAAACTTCATATGCTTGGCTCATTTTTTGTGGACAGAAAGCTAAATATGTCCTCTACAAGTTGTATATTTTGATCCAAGCTCGGTTCTCACTCTAACTTAAGATTTTTAGGTCTGCAACTTAGAGTGGTCAAGATCTAACACTTTTTGAAAAAAAAAACATATCTGGAGTTCTACCCAACAAAATCACTTCAAACCAATTTTGTATGAAATAGAATTCAAACATCTAGATTTGGACATAAAAATAACTTTAAGATCATTTTCCTATATTTAGTTATGATATTTTAAAGTTGGTGGCAGAATCTTGGTAAGCCCAAAGGTAACTCAGGATTTTAATAACTTAGCTCATGTGGTGTCCATTTTTTGTTGTGTTTTCTTTGCATGCTTGTTATAAACTCACGTAAACCAAAACTCCAAAACATGTTTAAGCCATAAAACTCAAAAATATATACATACAAATCTTGTTCATACATAAACAGCCCATAAACTACTCCTCGACGCCTTTTTGAGTTATTCTTTGTTTATTTTTCTTATGGTTGATTATAGAGATGGATTGAAGGCTATTTTATGGAAAAATATCAGAGAGTTTTAAAGATTTTACTTACCTCTTTTGATGCTAAAAATATTGAAAAAGAATGGATTTTTGCTTTTACGCTTGCTCCATAATTCTTTCCGCCTTCTTTCTTTCTTCTTTCTTTTTCTCTCCTTCTTCTTCGTATACATTTAGAGATTTTTGGGTAGCTCTCTCTCTCTCTCACCTCTCAGCCGAATGCATGAAGGAGGAGGGTGTTTGGCATGCTGGTTTTTATAGAAAAATAATGGGGGCTTAATTATTGTGTATAAATAATTGTTTTGAGTTTTCTAATTCCTCATTGGTTGCGTGGGGTGGTGGCCTCAATTTGAGAAATGCGTATCAGATATTTTGCAGGTGGGAGATCCAGCTGGGGTCTATTTGGGCATACCAAAAGCTGATTTTTCAATAATGTTGGGTTTAAATTGTATTTTGATACCATTTTGTACAAGAAAATGTCTAAAATATTAATTTTATATACCTTTTTGGTATCTTAATCTACTAAAACCTATTATATTAATGTGTTTATAGTTAATTTAGTTTTTTCATGATTTGTCATAATTTTGATAGCAATTAATTAAATAAGTGTAGGCTTTTAAGCTAAATTAAGCTAGTTTGACTAGAATTGACTTTTTGACTTATTTATTGTGTAGAGACTTTAAATAATTATTTGTTTACTTTTGTTGACCTATATTATTATATTATTATATTATTATATATATTACTTGTATAAAAAGTTTTAGATCAAAATAATGCTTAATTAGTACATTTTTTTCTCATTTTTAAGCTTAAAAAGACAAAGTAATTTTTTGGACGCAATTTTCTAGGTGGCCGACCATGCAAGGGCCATTTGGTCATTTTTGTTGTTATTTTGTATTTTATTAATTTATTGTATATAAATATTTGATTTTGGGTGTTCATGTGTCAAATTTATTGGCAAATTATAAAAAAATTTAATTTTTAATTTTATATTTTATGTTATATACTTAATTTAAGCTGTCCTGGGACTTTTTTGAGTATTAGGGTTTTGTCTCAATTATTTGGTCTTTTTAGGATTTTTCAAGTCAAATTAAGGTTTTTGGGTTACTTGGTTTTTTTCTTGTTCATGTAGCGACCCAGGATTTTGTCAACTAACCATCGCTAATACTAGCGTTTAGGATAGATTGCTTCTACGGGTAGTTATAGTCCGGGTGGTCACAACAAGAGTCTGGGTTGGGTTGTTACAATCTAAGTGGTTACTACTAGGGTCTGGATCGAAGTGTTACAATTGACCCCCCTTAAATAAATTTCGTTCTCAAAATTTCATGCGAAAGGTTGTGGATGGTTATTTGCACTTCTTCTCTTCGAAGTTGTCCTTATTTACTTGAGTCGTTCTTTATTGAGAATATGGATATGGTTGGGCTTATACGTTTATCACTTTGAGTTATTGTCTTTTTGTCTTACTAACATCTTAGACCGATAACTACACGACTCTCAAAGGTCACGTCGCCTATCTGTGGTGCGGGGATTGTCTGACTGGAGCTAATCTAAAAGCCTTTGCCCTTTAAGCGTATCCTTTCCCAGTATAAGGCAACAAGTCTAACTAACGTATATCTTAGAGTTTGCGAATCCAGGCGTAACTCCGATCATCAACGAATACTTCTTTTTCTCTTAGGAGGACGAGTCTTCTACCCATTGATTCTCTTGTTGGTCAAGCTGTATCACCCTTCTCGAACCGCCTGTTCCCTTTCGACGAATATTGTAGTTCATTCCCTTTGGCAGCTGGCATTAAAACCTTTTATGTCCGTATTTATAGCAATTAAAGTAAACTATTGAGCTTGTCTCTTGTGAACGGCGGACGCTTCCCTCGTCGCTCTTTGGTTAGTCAAGTTAACCCCCTTTTTCAAACCACTCGTTCCTTACTGCAACAAATTTGTCTGATCCTTGTAACTCTATTCTAGTTGATGGTGGTTGTAGTTTAACCCTCTTCGTAGTGGGCACTCAGATCTCGTATGTCCAAACCTATGGCATTGATGACAGATTTTTAATTTTGGTGCCTTTTTTCCTAGGTGTTCCTGTTGGTCACCTTGAGGGTAAGGTTCCGCGAGTGTGATCTTCTTATTGTTCCGTAGTGGTTCTTCTTGGTTGTCTTCTTCAGTTCTTATCGAGCAGTGCATCGTCTTATATTCTGGCTAGTTGCACCTATAGCAAGCTCTTACTGTTGGTTGTTGTTGCCTTGTAGCCTTGATCAAGACCTCGGTTGTTTGAGAAAAATTATTCTTCTCAGGTGCTAGGATATTCTGTACTCTTAGGTCTAATAAGTACCATGATCCTTCCTGGGGTATTCCCCTACGATCGACCTAAGTTGGCTGTTAGATCTTGCAAAATTCGTGCTAGGCTCGGGACTTCCACTTCCTCTTCAGTTTCACCTACTTTTACTTAATACCCATGATTTTGTCTTTGTCTCGCCATCTTTAAGAAGGAGAAAAGGAAAGGGATCACTGAACTTTCTAATGAGATTGGTTCTACACACAAAGTGAAGGCATATCACTCAACACGTTCATTGCCACGAATGATTTTAAATTGAGGAGATCCTGTTATGCTTACTGTAGATTGCACATGATTGTAAAATTGTTAACATGTGGCTACCATCCTAGACTCTATATGATTTCCTGTGTTGGGCTCTAGTATCATTTTGTTGATTATCTAAGATCTGTTCCTACCAATTTGTTCATTTATATTTCTATTCTGTATATTGATAATCTCACAATGTTGTTCACATCTAAAACTTTATATAGTTGCAAAGACTAGTTGAAAGCTTGTTATTGTAAGCGATTTTGACAAAGAACAAGAATTTCCTTCAATTTCTTCTATGCTTACTCTTAACATACTTTTGATAGTTCAGAACCGGGTGTTTAGACTGCCCAAGTGAGATGCAGGTTTTAGTTAGGTGTGGTAGAGAACTTAAGTTAGTGTAAAATCTCTCGGATATACTTTTTGCTAGTAGCTACCAATGTGTCCTGAAATCTATAGATAGAGAGCGAATGGCCTTAGTGAGGCAATTCATTATAACTCGGATGTTATCGTGCTCTTGGGGTGATCTTGACAAATCCTGACAATGAAGTTCGTAATCATCTACTTTCTTTCTTATTCCAACCTTTCCAAGCGTTGTATTATTTCTCTTAGTTTCCGTCGCTGTCCTTCACGTACTAGCTCGTAGGGTTTGAAGGTCTTTCCCATTGACTAGATCGTTCTTCTTCGGTGGTTAGTCACTCGAGGGTAAAGCGAACGCGAACGAAAGTATGTTTGAGGCAATTACCGAGTCACACAATTCATTGTGGTTTGATGGTAAATTCTCCATCAGGCTCCTGATGCTCATATCGTTGTCAGAAATTCTCCATTGAAAGTGGGGATGGCCAGATTCGGATACTATCATTTTAGGTGAGAAAAGTAGATGTGAATATCGATACGTACAGATATTCTTCAGTTACTTGCATTCTAAGGGTTTCCTAAGCTTGAGCTTGTCTCTTGTTTTTCACTTCTTTACTGTCGGCACAAATCTTTTGCTTTTCGGTTTGTTGGATGAGTGGGTCCGCTATGGACTAGTCTGGAAAAGTCTAAACTTTGTCACACAGTGATGTCATGAGTCTCTTAGTGTGAAGCTGTTGTTCCTAACTGTAGATTATTGATGGCATAGTTCTACTTGTCGGGTTCTTTGAAAATGAATAGTTAGTTGAATAAATCCATTACTTAACCATTTCGGTAGTCGGGGGTCTCGATCTTCAAAATGAAAACGTTGACTGTACTTTAAGTCATAATGTTGAGGAAAGATTGCCCTATGATTTGAAGAGGGGTTAAGAGGTTTTCGTGCATTGTCCTAGCCTTTTGTGAAAGCGTTGAAGCCTGCTAACTCGATATCTGGACGATCATCGTTACTTACAGACCTATGGGTTAAGCTTTTAAGGGTTGACGGGCAAAAACATGTGTGGGGTTTCATAAGGATGGTCAACTCAACTTTACTAGTTTCAAATAGGGTGATCACATGATAATGAATAAGTGAGCGTTTAGCTAAGGATCTCGAATGGTATAAGCACAAGATGTAGCTAGGGTTAACGCATCTTGGGGTGAAACCCTAGTAGTTCAGGGATAGGTTGAATTAAGGCAAGGTGTCATAGTTAAAGTAATCACAATTGAGAGATCAAGTGAAGCTTGGATGCATTAGGGGAAAGAAGTCAGGAATTTATGAATACTCGAGGAGGAGGTTGTCAAGGAAATATTAGACCATGGCAAAAGATACATTTAGGCAATGGGTAGCCAAACTAGACATTTGTCTTAGAGTTATGTCGGCCTAACGTACTTCAATTCAAGCATCCAAGTCAACTCCCCATGTTGGGATTTCAAGAGTTTACAAAAGTGCTTTAGTCGGATATAGTATTGAAGTCAGGAAAATGAATGGTTGTGAAGGATTATCTACGAATGTTACTGGGTAGCATTGTTGAGGAATGGTGCTATTCGAAGCAAGAAATCTTTAATCGCGAATAGAAGTTGATACAAGGGTTTGGGAAGAGAAACTCGTAAGGGTGAAGTTGCGGGATTTTAACGGTATTTTCCTCAAAACTTAGGCTACTCCGAGCGCTTCATCATCTTAGGGGTTAATTAACTTGTCGGTGGTTTGATCGTCTATCAACTCTCCTAAGAGAGTGTCAAGATTCGGGGGTTGTTTCCATTCTTAATTGCCTTCATGTTTTTTGGGATATTGCATATTTTAGTTTGAGATTTTGAGATAGCTTATGATTATGGGATAGTTTATGAAAAATTTAACAACGAACACTTGCATTTCATCCAAACACTTAACTAGTACAAAGTTTTCAAGAGTTTACCTAATACACATACATTATCTAGTAAAGGAAAGATACAATGTCTAGCACGCTAAGACCTAAACAAACAGATGCGGATAAAAGTAGAGAATAACTAAGTCACGTTCCTATGTTGCCTCGTAGATACCGTAGCAGCGCCACTGCACTTTCACGTGCCAAAGGTTCACTGGCCCCATGCGAGTCCTGTTGATTACGGCAACTGATACCTTCAGGTACGTTTTCGAACTGCTAAAGTCGATTGTTGGGTTGCGTGGGTTGATGATTCCTCTCCTATCCCTCGGTTTTAGTGTTTGCATCCATCTTATCCCCTAATAGCCTTTTGAATCCTGGTGATACTTTTAGACGGTAGGTAATTTCATCGCACCTCTCCATTACCCTTAATGGACCCATGTATCTTGGAGAAGACTCGGGCTTTTTCCACTTCCACATCCTTTCGGAGATCACTTTCGCATACACTCGTTCTCTGATACGATAGTCTTTGCGGTAATCCTTGTGGCTCTAGTAGATTACTACATCCATTGCTTCATCATCATATGACTCTGGGGGCGGCGCCTCTAATGGATCATAAAAGAAGGCGATGGCTCGCTCCTCGTTCTCATCGTTGTCCTCAAATCCCTCCTCATCGTCTGCTTCGAAGTCTACCTCGTCCTCTACCACATTAGGTTCTTCGTTTGCTCTTACTTTCTCGACCTCTTCTTCTTCTTAAGCTGGCCACTCGTCCGAAAACATCCATGCTAACGGAAACATATCTACTGGGTCTTGCTCTTCAGCGGGGTTTGAGTCCTCTCGTCCCGGTGCCGCCCATGGTTTCCTAGCCGGTTCTGCATCGGATGCCATCCTAAATGAAGAAAGATAGAGAAAATCCTAAGGTAAAGATTTTAATTTGTTAAAATTATATGTGATAAATTAATAGTACGGACATTTTACAGAGTTTCTATGCTATTAAACTCGCAGTTTCCAATTTTCCAAGACTTGAAGGTTCACTAAACCTAGGCTCTAATACTAACTGTGACGTCCCGTCCTCTGGGCACGTCGGGACATACGTAACAATAAATAAGGGAGATATTCTAACCATGCATTCATAATTACATACGATAATTACTACATTATTAAAGGTTCAAAGCTTATCCAGAATAATTAACGATTACAGTTATCCAGAGAATTTAACAAAAATTACAATATGTCCGTAGAAAACTGAACAAAAATCAAAAAGAGAGAATTTTATGTCTTCAAGCGGCGTTATTGGGGTCGGCTGGCTTTTTCCACTCTCCCTGCTCCTCGAAGTCTTCTGCTCCTATGAACACTCCTTCCTCAATCTGTTCTCCTTCTTCATCTGTGGCACGAATACCATGAGCCGAAACTCATAAGCAAATTTCTTAAATCGTCTAACAAACTCACAACAAAATATCCTAAAATACATCTCGTATAATACCCAATACAATTTTAAGGACAAAGAGACAAACAATTTCATTATTTTCAACAGGGCAGGCATTTATAAGAACAATTGTGCAAGTGCGTGATCCAGATGAATGCAATGCAATTTCTCAACCCAAGTACTTTCATGACAATATCATGAATTTCATGTCGAGAATTAAAAAATAGACTTGATGGCTCTTGATCACTGAACCTATCCTCGCCTCGTTACGAATAGTAGATGTCTTGTCGGGCTTTCTGCCACCGCTGTTTTACTAAATGGTAATAGCGTGGGGACCGACCTTTATTTGGTTTTACCCATCCTTATTTCAGGCCGACCAATCCCACCTAAAGGACCAGAATACTCATTAGGTGTCAACCCAAAGTCTAATTAAAGCTATTGATGAACCCATGGTACCTAAACCTCCTTTTTAAAATAAATAATCTCCCATTTCATTTCAAATATGGCAACCAGGGACATCCTAGATCCACGACTACTGAGTAAATGATTTTCATGTCACCCAACCCAATTTGAAAAGTACAAATGGGACTCCGACAACCAGAGATGAAATGTAAGAATGCTCATGATATGCAATATGCTTCTCGTGTACAATTAATCATAGCAGGGCATGTAAATATGATATAGCACATGGTACAACTTGCTAAATCATCAAGTACAAGCATGCGAAGTATAACCATAATTCATGTGACATAGAATCGAACCATCATGAGTTCATTTCATCAAAAGTATCATTTTCACACACTAATTATTCACAAAGTTCATATAAAGTTCACATACTCAAGTCCCACAAGTAACATGCTATTTGCGCACTTAGCTAATTCTAGGTAATTGTTTAATTGCTAGTTTTAAAATTGCGATAGTGTTTTGAAGTACTTAGATATAGATTTAATTTTTGAAATTTTAACACCAATTAGATAAAAAAAAGTTTTCACAACTTTCATGTTTAACACTAAGGTCAGATCCTAAGGCAAAAAGGTCATTTATTTTAGTTAAGTAAAAACCGTTCAGCATTTTACAAAGAAAAACACAGAAATTGAGCCTCTGTTGGACACGGTTTTGGGGCATCAAGTCAAGGGATATAGGTCTGATGTTTGGTGAGGTTTTACTTTAAGATGTTCTCTACAAGTTTTATGTTTTGTGCTATGAAAAGTTGTTTGGAAAAAGTTTGAGATTTTGGCTAATTTATAAAAAGGGTTCAGTCAGCCTAAAAAGAGTCTGTAAAATGTGTCTTTAACAGAGAATGCTCAAAACCTTTGAGGTATTATCCGAGAAAATTTTGGGCTGATTTTTGCTCAGTATTTATTTTAATATGTTAGCTACATTTTTCATGTTTACCACATTCGAATGTAGCTTCTAAAAAGTTAGGTTTTAGGTCTCACAAAAAATGTGTGACAGAGAGGTCAGTCAGTCACTGAACCTTGATAGTAACTTTGGGGAGTGTTTTGACCTATCAAGATTTCATATTCTTAACTTATTGTTGGTTGACATAAAGATAAATATGTTATCTACAAGTTTTATGTTTTGACCCAAGCTCAGTTCTCACTCTAACTTAAGATTTTTAGGTCTGTAACTCAGAGTGGTCAAAATCTAACACTCTTTGGAAAAAAAGACATATTTGGAGTTATACCCAACGAAATCACTTCAAACCAATTTTGTATGAAAAATAACTCAAAAATATACATCGGGACATAAAGTTGGTAGTAGAATCTTGGTAAGCCTAGAAAATCAGGTAACTCATGGTTTTAATAACTTAGCTCATGCGGTGTCCATTTTTTGTTGTGTTTTCTTTGCATGCATGTTATAAACTCACATAAATCAAAACTCCAGATCATGTTTAAGCCTAAAACTCAAAAATATACACATGTAAAGCTTGTTCATACGTAAACAGCCCATAAACTACTCCTACGACGTCTTTTTGAGTTATTCTTTGTTTATTTTTCTTATGGTTGATTATAGAGATGGATTGAAGGCTATCTTATGGGAGAATATTAGAGGATTTTAAAGAATTTACTTACCTCTTTTGATGCTAAAAGGATTGAAGAAGAATGGGTCTCGGCTTTAACGCTTGCTCCTTAATTCTTTCCTCATTCTTTCTTCCTTCTTTCTTCTTCTCTCCTTCTTCTTTGTAAATACTTAGAGAATTTTGGGTATCTCTCTCTCACCTCTCAGCCGAATGCATGAAGGAGGAGAGTGTTTGGCATGTTGGTTTTTATAGAAAAAAAATAATGGAGGCTTAATTATTGGGTGTAAGTAATTTTTTTGAATTTTTTAATTTCTCATTGGTTGCATTGGGTGGTGGCCTCTATTTGAGAAATGCATATCAGATATTTTTCCGGTGGGAGAGCCGGCTGGGGTCTGTTTGGGCAAACCAATAGCTGATTTTCCATTAATATTGGGTTTAAATTGTATTTTGGTACCATTTTGTGTAAGAAATGCAAAAATATTAACTTTATATTTCTTTTTTATATCTAAACCTATTAAAATCTATTATATTAATGTGTTTATAGTTAATTTAGTTTTCTCATGATTTGTCATAATTTTGATAAAAATTAATTAAATAGGTGTAGGCTTTTAAGTTAAATTAAGCTAGTTTGACTAGAATTGACTTTTTGACTTATTTATTGTGTAGAG